>JAUBWS010087486.1:0-11894 GCA_032270445.1 Darlingtonia californica | reverse complement strand
TAAGCATGTTTCTGTGATAACATACCAAAACTTCTCAATCAAATGCTGAAAATGAGAAAGGTTATTGGTTCAAACAGGAAATATTTGAAATGTAACATCTTGTACACGGAAATCATATTAATCATTTTCACAATAACAGTTATTTTATTATTTTGTGTGTACACTACATTTAGTCAAACCTATGATGCTGAAGAAAGAATTAAAAATTATTGCTTTAAAATATATTCATATATACAGAAAAGCACACAATTTTTGAGATTTCCAGGGCCAGCAAAATTTCAAAACAATGATGACAAAATTTCTTATGTTTGAATTGAAAAAAAAATTTATTGACTAAAGTTACGTTAAGTAAGGCAAACATGTTGGTAGAAGAAACTTTTCAAATTTTTACAAATTTGACCAATTCCCAGCACTCATTTCCTGTAGAACATCTTGAAAGTCCCCAACTAGAAAAGTTTATTCTTTTAAATATTGATTTTTCAAAATTTTGTTTGCCACAAAATATTGCATGTCTATTTTATTTTATTATAATCGATGAAAACGATCTGTGAAAGAGTATGGAAATTTTGCAATTGCAAAATATGTTCCGTGCAAAAAGTAATAGCCTCAGTTTCTTCTACCAAAGCATTCTTTCCTCAAAATACATTGTGATTAAAAGTTGTGTTTTCATCAAATGACTATACATTACCTCAACTTCAGAAGCTCTCAGTTGTCCGAAAAATATTTTTCTCATAGCTTTTCCAAAAAGAAAAACCAACACAAAAGCTTGAACATAAAGTACCTAAAAAAGTACAGAAAAAATAGATATATACTTTTTATTTGTATTGTGCACAAAAATTGAAAAAAACTATATATATAAAATTAGGGAAAATCTCTTGGTCACTACACAAATAAAATTCATCAAGTACAGTTATAACATGCACTTACATACTTATACTGAGAAATCTTTTCAAAGGGACAAAATGTTCAACCCAAAGCAGCTATTCAGATTTCAGAAACAAAATTTAGTATATATGTATATATGTAGCCCAAAAACACTTACAGCAACACTTGGATTTGATTTCGTGAGGAAAACTATTGACGGATAAAACTGCTGTTTTTGGTAAAATGCATTTCCCACCACACCCAAGGATGCAAGGGTGGTTCCCAATGCCACAAGTGTTAGTCGCATTTTTCCACCCTGCGCTGACATTGGTTTAATTCTTTTAAAACTAAAAACAGAAGGAATAAAACATAATCAAAGATTACATGGCAATTAGTAGCATGAAATATTATGTCTTGCAGTGCACGATCCCTCTTCAGATTTATTAAATTGCCATCATGGCAATTGGCAATAGTTCATTTAAGCTGTAAGTGTGCCCAATATTATCCAAATCTGGCTAGATCTAGCAGTTTAGCTAACACTTTAATAAACTTGATATGCATTTAATATATGCACAACCCCATGTAACATTCTGACACTTTCTGACATTGCTTGAAAACTACACAAAATGTGTGACGCACGGACAATATATGGCCATTATAATATAGATAAAATTGAAGAAAACCCAAGTAATAAGTTGTCCTAGTATATATAATGAGGCTTCCTGCCTTCCTGGAAAACACCTCGGTCAGGGTACCATGCAGAATTAACACTACCAAAACCTTGAGGATTCAAACTGTGAACGACCAGCACTACACTCTTCTGTCTCACTTCATATTTTCCTCTCTCTGGATGATGGAGAAGACCTACCTCCTCAATGATGGCCCAGTGCTGCACAGTCAGGCTAATTCAATAATATAACAGAAATGCCTGCCATCAATCAAATTGACCACACCTTAAATCAAAAAATTCCAAAATCCCTAAGAAGTCTCATCTTGTCCCTTGTTGCTTGTATGTAGCTGTATTTACATTGTGCGCTTCGCTTAGCAGCCTGTTATAGGATTTCCTATAAAACCTTACAGAAATCACATATACATGTGTGTACGAGACTGTTATGTACCGTAGATGGGGGCGACTTTGAATTTGACGGGGTGACTTTGAACCACAACAACAAACAACATTTTCTGGTCTGCACTTTATATACGATGTAATATGGCAATTCCGTTTTAATCTGCAACTAAGAAACATGTAAACATTGTGAAGTTTAAAGTGCAGACCAGAAAATGTTGTTTGTTGTTGTGGTTCAAAGTAACCCTGTCAAATTCAAAGTCGCACCCATCTACGGTATATTACTAATGCTGGGCATGCCTTCCCTTTATGATATAACACCTAATAAGATAGATAGACAGATAGATGGATAGATAGATACATATGAATTTATTCAATTTGTTATAAGCTATTGAAAATTACAATGCGCAGTGTTATAATGGAGACCCCCTCCCTCACTCAACTCAAGCCGACAAATATAGCTGTCATAGCTAATCTAGTGAGGGCCACCAAATTAAATATAGTGGCAGTGAAAATAAATCAACAGTAGCCAGGATCTACTACCTTTCAAATCTTGATCTCAGGGCAAAACATTAATTTTCATATCTAATTGTGATAATTTATTTCCCCCTTTCACTTGACTTCAGTCTGTCAGTGTTTGTAAACAATCTAGCCTAGCTGCTTAACTGTCGTGTCAAGAAAGGGCCTTTTCTCCATATAATACATCAATGTAAAATGGAGGTAACAACCAAAGTCTCTTGTCAATAAAAGCTACAGTAAATTAGAATAGTTACCTCCGTTATATTAAGCTTTGTTACCTTGAGAGAAACTATAGAAGAAATGTGAGAAGGCATTGACGGAGGCTTATTAAAAGTGTCTTTTAGTCAAAATAATTTTTTTTAGGCATTTAAAGATATAAATTAAGCCAATCAAATTTAAGATTGTTTTTAAAAAATTACGTTTTTTATGCTGCAAATAAAAAAATCATAATTTTAAGAAAATTTTGAGAAGTTCTTTTGGAGATATAACCCCCTGATTTTACCATTGAATAAAATTTCGTGTTATTTTCCATGAAGTGAGGTAGAAACCGAAAGTTCCTTCACCTCCCCGAAACGAAGACGCAGGACAACAGGACAAGATTCTTTCTCTTTCTTTTCAATAGGTACTTATTTAGTATAATAGTCAATCTTTGGCGTGCAGACATGTTCTATGTGCAGATCTGGATATTTTTTTGTTTTGGGTAAAAACTCATTGCATGCAATCTAATCATTTGGATTTGGAAAGATGTTGTTCTTACCAACCACCATACTTTCTTTTTTCAGAAGAGCAGTGTTGCTATTACTATTAGAAAAAAAATGTATATCCAAACTAGACACGTATTGAAATATACTTGGAGAAAATTTTAGATGTCTTTTTATTTTGAATAGAATTTAAAATTAAATTTCCTAAACAATTTCAAATATTTTTCATTTTGGGTATGTGTCTATCTATGACTATGCCATATATAATATGCATTTCAAATTAAAATTTTCACTAAAAATCAATATTAGGCCCAAATGTTTAGTGAAGATATTGAAAAATTATGCGTGGAATGACTATTTTGTACAAAAAAAGTTGGGTGGGAAATAAAGATAAGGCTTGAAAGTTTTGAATGGTTTGAAAAATTGCCAAATCTTGTTTAAAAATTTAGCCAAACCGGCCAAAACATAACCAAAAACAAAGAAAAATGTTCCTCTTTAACTAAAGTGGGATACTCAAGTAATTTTATAATAAGTGTTTTGAACATAGAAAAGTATCCAACACTCTAACAATCTGGTGTTTACATAATCAAAATCTTGCAACTATATATAATTATGTTATTTAAAGTTTACCTACTTTGCTTTTTATTACCTGTCACTTTTTTAGGTGGTGAAAACAAAATAACAGTATTTTATTAAGAACCATATCAAATGAAACACAAAACTGTCTTGTTCAGTGGTAATTTTTACGCCTCGCTTATTTTGATTTTCTCAATTTTTCCGCACATGCCAACAGACTGCAACCAAAACAAGCACGGTAACAGCGAAAAACAGAGGGTAACATTGAAATTTTCAGGATTTGTAGCTAGAAGGTATCTATTGAATGTATCTTGGCTAGAACTTAGATTTTGATTTTTAGCATGTTTTCCAAGCTTTTGAAATAAAAAAAGTTAAATTTAACCTAGAAGGAATGAAATAGCGACCCTTTCATGAGCTTTTCTCTACAGGAATGCAAATTTCTAGGCAGTCGAGATGAAAACCCCAGAAGCAATTCAGATTCCAGTGACATTGTGATTAGATTTTTTATTTCCAGGCTTACTTCACCTTTTAAAGTCATTTTTCGGCAAAAGACAATTTTCCGGGCTGAAACTTATGCCATATTTGGTCTGCTAAAGTATTTAAAGGACAATTTTTTTATGAATTTGTAATATGATGATACCACATGTAGAAAAATCGCAAATGGTGGGACTAACTATGTTCTGAGGGTCAAAATCCTGTTGAAAAGTCAAAATTAATTAAGAAATTACCTAATTTTGTGCATTTGGGACCCAATTTCTGCCATTATGAATATTTTTTGGAAACTTATTTTTACTGACATTTTTCAAAAATTATCAACTCACCAAAAACATTTTAAAGAATTTAAAAATCTTTTGTAAAACTTGAGTAATTGTGATTTACATGGAGTTAAGGTATTATGAAATGGTCAGAATGAGTTCATTTGGCACCTGAAACAGCTGTGATTAGTGTTTTTTGTACCTAACCTGCAGACCACTAGGCCTAGATGGATGACCCGTTGCTATATATTCGTCTAACACTTAATGGAAGAGCAACAGGGAAAACACAGGTCTCATAAATGATATTTGTGTGTATGTACTAATTGCAGTATCTAGAAAAAAAATCATAATTATATACCTTGAATATAATGAAAAAAATATTAAAACTGATTTTCTAGGTAAAAACTATAAAGAAACATCAGTTGAAAAGTCGACACTTCAACTTCTTTTATGTGTCTTTTTCAGGAATGATTATTATCGGTCAACCGTTACTACGCGGCTTGAAAAAAATTATATGACCGATATTTGACCGATAAAAACAGAGAAATGACTGATAAAAAGGGTTAGTTTCTATGGGTGTCTATTTTTGACCATTTAATACTCTGATGAAGCGAACGGTTGTTTATCTGTTAATTTTATTTTTTGAACGGTCAAATTTATATTTACATTGGTCAATGAACGGTCAAATGAACCATCAAAAGTTATGTACTCCAAATCGCTTGGAAGGTCACATATGACTTTTCACCATGCTATTCAAAATTCCTCCTTGTTTAGTTTGCAAGAAAGGTGAACAATTGCATGGAAACCCAGGGTACACCAGACTGTTATTGCTAGGATTGCTCAATGATTTTCAACCAGCTTGCCTGAAAAATGATTTGAGCTTTACTCCAAATTTCTTTCCTTCTTGAGATGATTAAGGCAATTTTATGTTTTGTTTTATTCATATTTTTGGAAATTTTTTGAAAAGTCAAATTTCCAGAACAATTTTGGAAAGAATTTGTTGGAACAATTTTATCACCACTATTTTTTTGATGATTTTAACAGGAAGACTTTGGGACAAAATGTTTGGGCAGAAGATTTTTATGGAAACAGTTAGGTTTCTAATCCTTAATAATAATTCGCCCAAGTGATATGCTTACTGGTAAGCATTTTTGCCTAAGTCAATTGAGAAAAATTGTCCAAATATTTCTATGAAATAAATTGTAAACAAGTCACTCACAGAAACTCTTTATTCACGAATGAGTTCAGAACTTTAAAAAATATGAAACAACTGTCACAGTATCTATGAATTAGGTAATTAACAACAGACAACTGTATAAGTTTTAGTTGACGAGTGTATGACACGAAACTCTGAGTACTAAACAAAATGTCTTGTTAGTTTTCACTCATTGTTATTATTGGCTCTAAAACAATCTTGTTTATTGAGCACTTTTTGGTAAACATTAACCATACAAGTATAAGTTTTAGACATAGATTTAAAACAATGTATTTTTCATTCGTTAGAATACCATAATAATTATTGTTGTATGTATGTATGTATGTATGTATGTATGTATGTATGTATGTATGTATGATAACTTGTGTTGTAATACAATATAATATAAGTTTATTTATTTACAAGTTTGTTACAAATTCTGACAGGAGCTGAAGAAGGCAAAGCCTTATCACCTGCCCCTTTAACTCTGAGCTATGTCGATTTATATACACATAATAAAATGGTTATACAGATGCTAAAAACTAGGATGAAATGGATAGCTAGAAAATATCTACAGTATACACGAAGTATATTTACAGGTTTCTAAAAAAGTCTGTGTTGTTGCATCAGTTGAGAAAAAGTCATTTAAAAAAAGGTTGGGTTGAAATAAGGCTTTTCATTTCGCAATTGAAAATACATTGAAGATACTAAAAAATGCTTACTGGAGAGGACTTTTGCAGAACGAAAGGTGGTAGGACAAAAGACATGCTTCTACTTGTGTGTAGCTGAATGATGTTATACAGTGTTACTATCTCTAAAGCTATAACCAGGGAGGAGTTATTTAGACGGACAACTTAATGCTTCCAATTAAGTTATTGAGTTATTCAGAAAACACTTTCTCCTATGAAAAAATGAAGCAAATTTTTAAAAAGCAGGTTAAAAATTTCATCAGAACGTAATTAAAATCAAAAGTGATAAATATGTACAAAGGTTATTGTTTTTGAGATATGCAGACACTTACTAGTTGCTAAAGTTTTATTACAAAAATGCTTACCAGTAAGCACTTTTGATACACTGATTGTGAATTAACCATTCACTGAGAAGATAATTAGGAAAAGCTTCTTAACTCAATGTTACATCAATGTTTCCACTTTTTTTTAAAAATTAACTTATTCAGACACATAGATTTTATTGTTGCATCACAAATTTCACAAAAAATCCTCACCAGTAAGCATTTTTATGGTTGTTTTTTTTAATTCTTGAAATACTTACTTTTCAAAGCTAGAAAATCATTTTTGGTTGTCAAAATGTACATGAAAAAACCTTGATATAACACACAGAAACCTGGAATTACTTTGTTTTCAAATAAATATAAACGTCGTATATGTATTTTTTATGTCAAATTAAGAGAAAAACTGTTACAAATTTTCAAAAAGGTAATAGTTAGTATATTTTCTGGAGTTTTACTGTACAAGTATATTTCATAACAATCCTCAGAACTCATTGTATCACCCATTTTGAATATACCAGTTTTTAATTTTTTCAAGGAAAAATGAATTTTCAGATAACCCCCTCAACTGCATGGTCAATAATATTGTACAGAAAAAATATTTGTTAATATGAACAACAAATCTACAAATGAATGTTTGCTCAATGAAAGCATATACCGAAGAAAAAAAGTAGTATTATTGATAGAACTAAAAAACTGATTCAAATTTTCTGTACAAAATGTTCAAAGTGTTTGTTGATAAGTAATAATAAATTGTAATATTTTTACCCAATTTCATCACAATATCAGCGAATTGGAATGATTTCATCAGATGTTCAAGAAATTAATCTTTTGATCTAGAAGCATTGTGAATTGATACTGATTATAATAATGATACTATTGAGTCAATAATATTCATTTTCTTCTCTAGATAAATACTTATTTAAAACAGGTTTTCTCTGTATACTAGTGACATACCAAGAACAATTTATGGGAAAGAAGAAGAAAAACAGACAGTCAACCCAAGAAAATTCTTCAGCATCTTCATCAGAAGTGGATCAAAAACAACAAAGCAAAATGGTTTGGCCATGGTCATCTCAATCACAATCTAATTATTCGCAAGGTGGAGGTAGAGGACAAGGAATGGGTTCTCGATCAGAATCCGACTATTCTCCCGGAGCAAATAGGACTGGTGGTAATTATCAAATGGGTTCTCGATCAGAGTCAGCTCCTGTTGGACAAATTCCAAAAACAGGTAATGTGTTGTTTTGTGAAATGATATAGATTTAAGTATTTTTGTTTGATTAAATGTTAAATAAACCAGCCTAATTTATCATTATCAAAAGCTAATTTTTCAGCAAAATTAAATTAGTTTCATCGTTTCATACTTTTTCCTAAACTATGAATGTACAATATACTGTATATACATAAAGCATTATATAGTTATTAAGTAAAATGTAAAAAACGTTTCAATAATTTGTTTGGTTTGGTTTTTTTGTGGAGCCATGGCAGAGCAGTTAGGGTGCTGGACGCTCAAACCAGAGTTCTGAGTTCGACTCCCTTGTTAAAGTGAGGCTTTTGGTAGTGAATTTTACCAATCAGTCTTAATTCTACATGGTACTCTGAAGTGTTTCCAGGAAGGCAGAACTCTCATTAATAGCAGTTCATGAAGAACTGAAAAGGCTATCCAGGGTAATTAACCACCTTATTCAATCATTCATTTTAGCTGATCCATGGCAAAATCCCCATGCTAGGAAATTTCTTGATATGTCAATAGATGAACGAAGGAAGTGCTATAAGATCAGATGTCCAAGCAGAACTATTAAAGAAATACCAAGTTTCTTGGCTTTCGACAAATCTTATGGAAGAAGGACAAGGAATGAAGGTTGTTTGTGTTACTTTTCATTAACAAAATTAGGAGAATCGTCATTTCTGATAGTTTATGACCCTTCAATAATAGGAAATAATGTTTTGGCTTTCTTCTGACATGACTGGGACTGCTACCTGGTGCATGGCTTGCAAGCTAGGTCTCTACCTAGAGGTCCTGAACTGTAAAATATTTTAAAGGGACATTTAACAGGCTAAGTATTTCTCAGTATCAAAAATAAAATGATCATAATTCTCCAAAACATTGCTTGTGAATTTTTTTTCATTTTGTTATATTTTTCATTTTCATTAGACGGTACTTCTTTATTCAGTATCCTTGTTACCTTGAGTGGATAAATTTTTGTGTGAACTTAATTTCGTGAACAAATTTCGGTCAATATTGTGTTCCATTTCAATTTTCGGTCTTCTGAAAGAGGCTTATTTAATGTTTCATGGTATTATTTGAAGGAAATTACTGAGATTAAACTTTTTCTACAAGTTTTTCCAGCAAAATCAAAACATTGCTTTCAGCAACACTTTTTCAGATTTTTCAGATGAATTGAGATCCACCTAAGAGATTTCATCCATCATTCATAATTATGCATTTTGCCAATTTCAGAAAACGGTTTTAAAGTTGATGTGAATCTTGCACAGAAAGTATCAATTTGGCAAGGAGATATGACAACTCTAGAGATTGATGCAATCGTCAATGCAGGTAATTTCAATTTTTTTGTAATTCTGATCGTTAGTTTTAAACTACAATTCGAACACTTACAGTAAGATTGCAAAAATTGGTTCAAATTAGTGAAAGGTCTCGAGTCATAGAGAGCAGTGTGATCGAAATGATAGGTGAAAGGACAAAGTGAAATAGCTCGAATTGTAGAGAGCTCAAACTATGGGAAGTCGGATTGTAGAGATTATACTGTTCTCCTTTAGGTGATGCTTCGCCAATTTGCCTAAAAAATTTCGCAGGAAGAATTGAAAGTTTTGAGGTTTCGCGGATTTTTGGGTTTACTGCGAAAGAAGGAAATGAGTCATCCGCTGAAGTTTCTTCCGCGAAATGTTTCAAACTTAACCTTCCACGATCAAATCAATCAACTTAAATCATTTTAATAAACGTTAATGCAAGCTAACTGCACTTAAATCAACCTTAATGCAACTTAACTGAATTTAAATCAACCTTGTTGTAACCTCGCTCAACTTGAATAATCGTTAATGCAACCTAACTGAACTTAAATCAACCTTAATGCAACCTAACTCAACCTGAATCCTTAATGTAACCTCGCTCAACTTAAATCAACCTTAACGCGACCTAACTCACCTTAAATCAACCTTAGTGCAACGTAACTCACTTAAAATCAACCTTAATTCAACCTAACTCAACTTAAATCAACCTTAATGCAATCTAACTTAACTTAAATCAATCTTAATGCAATCTAACTCAACTTAAATCAACCTTAATGCAACCTAAATAAACTTGATTCAACCTTAACCCAACCTGACTTAACTCATTCAATCAACCTTAAAACTTAAGTTAACTTAAGTTAAATCAACTCACAATGTTGACGACTTTGCCACTTCAGGGAATGTTACGGTCTGCATCTTTTTAATCCACTGTGTTTCGTTCTAACATCGTTGATTACGTATTTAGTATTACTAATCATGCAATTTTATTTTCAAATGAATCAATGAATCAATATAAAACTTTATACTTTTCGTTTGTTTTTAGCAAACTCTTCGTTGCTTGGTGGAGGAGGAGGTAAAGTTTTGATTTAAGTGTTTAAGTCTATGAATGAAAACAGGTCTTGACTACAGGGTGGCCGTAAAAAAAGTAGACCCAGTTTTCACTCTCTAAGTAGAAATATTGGGTTGCTTATTGCAACACTATTACAATTTTTTTCGCATCTTCAAAGTTTGTAATATCGTGATGAATATAAATTATTACAGTTTATATAAATAATTTCTATCCAAATAATTTGCATACTAAATTTAGAATTAATGAATAATGCGAGAAAACTCATTATTTTGTAAATGTTCTACAAAATATTTCTACAAAGAGAAAAAATAATAGGGCATACTGTACTTTGTGCACCCAGTATACCATGTTTTCAGGCATAAAACATTTGAACATACTTACAATGTAATGAATTCCATTTTGATTTCAGTTCTATTACCAAAGCGATAGAAATGAAGAAGTTTTCATTCACTTTTGGAAATAGGCCCAAAATATATCTCAAATAAAGCGATAGAATTTTACGACATTTGTTTATCAAAACTTTCAGCGATAGAAAGCGAAGGATTCTACAACCTACAATGAACACTAGGCTTACTTTGTAGTAAAACTTTTTTGCTAAATAATTGAAGGGTTATGCAGTTCGACAAGAATTGCCAGCATTGAAACAGCTGTTAAAATTTGTGTTATAGTTTGCATGTGGTCTCTTCGAAAAATGTTTCTTGTATTTGATCAATATAACAAAACTACAACCTTAATTTCTCTTTTAAGTTGATGGTGCTATCCACAAAGCTGCTGGTCGAACTTTGTATTCGGAATGCCAAACTTTGGATGGGTGTCGTGCTGGATTCACGAAATTATCAGGAGGTCTTTATATTTTTGACCTTATTGTTTAATGTGTGAGTGAGAGCGTATAAATGTCAGCTAATCTTACCCGATCAAAAAACATCATTCATTTTAACTTTACAATTATCCTCAAATGTTAAGTAACCAGGCTAGTTTTACCATGAACAAAATGTTTTTTTAAATTAAATTTTGGTAGCTGGCGTGATAGGAGCAAGTTACCGGGAAAGCAATAAGTAATAGTTCATCATTTCAAATGGTTCTTTTCTATTTTAGGTCATTGTTTACCTGCTCGCTGTAAGTACAGCTTCTCTTATGTTTGGATTTCGTTTAGTCTTGTTTGGGACCTTACGCAGTGAGGACGGTGATGTCACCGAGAACGTTATTTTCAGATAACATGATATCTAGCCTGTAATTATCAGGAAAATTTACCACAGGATTCTTAGCCTGTAATTACCAGGAAAATTTACCACAGGATTCTTGGCCTGTAATTATCAGGAAAATTTATTAAATGTATAAAGTATTATCGAGATTTATGGTGAAAGTCATTATTAGTAGTTAGTAATCTTTGGATACGAAAATCTTATAATAATTTTCTCTGTGAAAGTTTAATTTTGAGATGCTTTTGTTTGTGAAAAGGAGGGATCGTTTGTACGAATACAGGGTGTCCACGCGTCCTGGAAATCCTGGAAATCATGGAAATGTCCTTGATTTTGTTTCTGTCCTGGAATTTGTCCTGGAAATCACTATTTGTCCTGGAAATTTCCAGAAATGTCCTTGAATTTTATT
>JAUBWS010087453.1:0-11900 GCA_032270445.1 Darlingtonia californica | reverse complement strand
GAACAAAACAAGAAAACTTATATTATAGGAAAAGGAGAGCACTACGGAAAAGGATAGGAAAGGACAAAGGTGTAAATTTTGCGGAATGAGAGGAAATCAGAATGCTAGAATGAGAAGGAATGTTCATAGTAGAATCAGAACTGGAGTATGAGGAAAAAGCGTGATGTAAAGTAGAATTAATGGCAGCTCGAGCGTCACAAATCATCAATCGATGACCATTATATGCTGTTTTGTGCGCTGAAGGAAAAATTAAAAGTATAAAATGATTGAATTAATGAATAAAGGAATGAATATGGATTTCCAGCACGAAGGTGAGCATTAGGTGTGAAGTCCATCTCATCTAGATTTGAATTTAGTGTACAAGTAGTTTTACCTCATGACATTTAGCATACACATCACCATTGTGTTCCAGTAACAATCTTACTACTTCAACGTGTCCATTTTGGCTGGCGTCGTGTAAGGGCGTTATTCCGCCACAATGTTTTCCACCCTGATCGTTAATTTTGGCACCATGTTCTATCAATATTTGAGCGATTGCTAGATGAGAAATTACAAAACAATTAGAAGTTATGTCAACTGAAAGTGGTGATGGGACCGGGTAAGAAAGCTTTTGTTTCAGGACTTTTTCAACAACGTATTCCTCCATTGGAGAATACGACAAAATTCTATAGCAACCTTAGGTTTTTTCGTTATTTGGTAACGACTATAAATATATTTACGTTTACTTTACTGGCCAGGGTCTGAAATAAATATTTTAATCGGTTCGCTAACATAGTCATCACGAGGCGGTGAAAAAGCCCGCGACAGGCGAAAATGTTTTGCGAAGTGTAAACCGTTTACAATAAAACTGCGGTTTGTTTGAAGCGCTAATAGCGAACAATTTCCTCTCTCTCTTTCTCTTATTTTACTTGCGAATTAAAAGCTTTGTTTATCAAATGAACTTTCTCTCGTATTGTAGTCGCAATGTAAAAGCTTTGTTCATCAAATGAACTCTCTCGTATTTTACTCGCGGTGTGAAAGCTTCGTATATGAAAGCTTTGTTTAGATTCACTTTAGTCTAATCAACCATATATCATAGTGCCAGAACAAAGTCAAATTATCAACCAACAAAACCAAATAAACAACAGTTTGAATCTAATCGATACACAAAAAAAGCGTGACATCCAAAACCTGCACGAGACGCGAACGCATAGTGAAACTAGTGTTTGACTTCAGGTAAAAAATGTAGGAACAGAGAGGAGTAGTAAGAGTTCACCGTCGAAAAGAATACGAGATACATCCTACGTGCTACGCCCTACGCTCCCGTAACAAATTTGATGGAAATTTGTATTCCGCATGAAAATTTTGTCAAGTTTCTTACTCCTAGTTTCCTAGTAGTATTCCAGGAGTGACACGGACCAAAAACACAAGACATTTGGATGAAGAAAGAGAGACAAAAACGGCTTAAATAACCTTGGAACCATAAAAATTTAACTATTTTAGCTTCGTACTTTAGGAATTGTATAACTACTTCAAAATAATATTTGATTTTAAAAATAAATTTGCAATGCTGGAACCAAAAATTAGCCAAAGACTATACGAATTTAAAAAACTGAGAAAAAAATCCAGGAGTTTTCCAAGAGATTTCCCCATTTTCTCATTTTCCAGTAGTACAATGCATTTTTTCAAGGAGTTTCCAGGAGTAGTGGCCACCCTTTCTTAACGTTGAACCAAGTTTTACAAATCAATGGTCTATGGGAATGAATAAAAATTCAATTTTCATGACCACTGATCTAACCCACGCGAGACGTTAAACTCTTAGTCCAATATCCGGCACGTTGTCCGCTCGATGCGAACCATTTAAGTATTTAAACTAATGAGACGCTGTTGTAAATAAAAACCACTTACCAATGTGGCCATGGTTGCATGCTTCATGTATTGGTTGCCAACCACAATAATCACGTGCGTGGACATCCGCACCCTAATAAAAGATAACACCATAAGCATAACAGCAACATTAAAATTGATAGGAGTGAAATAATATACCTATTTCATTTTCTCATGTTTCCAAACACGATTGATTAAAATAAGCGTGGTTTATTCAAACTTTTGTAAATTCTTGTCACAGATGTAAAAAGGATATACCTTAAAGGGCACATCGTAAATACCCTTGGGCAACTAATTGTAGGAGACCCCCGATTGCAACGAAATTTCATCAGCCATTTCCATCTATTAACACCAGAATTTGATATTTAACACAAAATCCAACTCATTTTATTGACACCCCCAGCCGATTAAGCATTTCGAAGTTGCAAAACGGATTAGTACAGGAAAATAACGTATCACATCACAAGTGTTTTTAAAATACAGATGAAAAAAAGAAAATCCATATTTAAACATTCGAAATCTATAGTTAGTTTAATCATTCATTGTTATAAACTGACATCATTAGGCGAGTTTGCACAATTACTAAATTTATATTGACAACCCTCGCATTTTACGTTGATTATGAGAAATCACACCTATTTCCATTTATTAACACCCCTCCAATTTATGGATTTTCAAAAAATATTTTTTATCTTCATTTATGTTTATTACATTATTTTTTACATTTTTACGTTTTCGCCCTTGCCTGAAGAACTTTAACGTTGAGAAAAATCTAATTAGTACGCCACCTATAAACAAGCGCCCATTTGGAATAAGCACCCAAAATCTTGGGTGCGGCTCAAAAATTAAATAAGCGCCCAAGCTTGGTTGAATTTTCCGCTTTCAGCAAAATTCCACCAACTTTGTTATCTTTTTCGAACGCTCTCGTGACAACAATTTTTCCTTGCGGAATTTTGCGTGCTATTTCTAATGAACCAATCAAATTACACGCTAATCGTTTATTGTTCTTAAAAACAAGAACAATATGTTTTATCATTGGGGTACAAAAAAAAACGAGATTTAGAACAAAACTTTACTTATTACCAAACAGTTAAATTTATCAATTTTTATATATACATTATTCAATGCATGATAATGATACACTGATGCCTTCAAAAATCATTTACAAACAAAAATACTAACTTCTTAATGTACGACAAAGTCTGATAAATAGCTAATGTTTTATCACAGTCTTTCTAGGATAAAATAGTATAAAATTGCAATCTTTTTGTGTAAAAGCTTCTGCAGTTGAGGTGAGTTTCGTTCATACTGCACGCTGTCATACCTGAAATGTTTTTTAGATATCTTTAAGTGTGCATGTTATTGAAAATATCTGAACTTTTGAAGCGACGAATTAGAAATTACTTATATCTGCCCAAAATAAAAAACAATAAATGTAAGAAATAAACTAATGGTAAATTATATTCCTGCAAACCGTACAGTCAATTCCCATCCGTCTGCTTGCATAGCTACGTTATCCGCTCACATCGCGTACGATTGTGTAATATTACTATAATAGATCCTGTCGGAGCTAGCGCGGCCATATTGTTTGGGGATGCAAATTTGAAATTGAACCCAACAAACAATGGTCACCATAAAGAAAAAATGTAAGAAGGAGACAAAGGATGTAATAAATCGATAGCACACTGTACTTAACACTACTTATTATACCTTTTCATTTGGGAATAAAATCACGCGTTAAAAATTGCATAAAACGTTAATTTAATTGTATTCAAAGTCTTGCACTTGCATCACCAACGATGTCTAACCTAACTCCGAAAGGGTCTGTTCTGGCATGAAAAGAGAAAAGTTTGCTGTCATCAGTCAGTAATGACAGTTCTATTAAAAGCATGGATTTCTTCTGAGGGAGTACGTACGTATGTCTTTCCATACCTCCCAGCATATTCATTGATAATATACAAAATACACGTTTCTAACAGATGCTTTCGTGTAAAAACGAAAAAGTACACGATATGCACCACGATAAAGTTCAACAATGTTGTTATGAGAGTAATTTAAAGTGCGAAATTATAATTTGATGTGTCAATAAAAAAGATTTTAAGCTATTTTGGGACATATTTTACATGAAAACACTGATTAAAAAACTTGTGCAATACATCTCTTCAAATCTCATCTTCCGCAACAATTTAGTAAGGTATATTGTGCCACCACCGTGCAGTTCAAGGCATTAATAATGTTATCATTGTCTGTTCCATCAATTAAAAGATGACGGCCTTATTAATAGCATGGATTCTTTTAAAGAATTACGGGTTCCTTTGTATGCACGCCAGATTATGCCTTGATTTTGAGGAAAGTTTCCAGATACGTAATCTTTCTCAGGATATTTGCCATTAAAATTATCACGGTGACATGCATCAAACCACCATCCACCTTTATAAACATCTGCACAATTTCCACCATCTGTATTATCGTTGTCGTTGTCTTGGTCATAAGCTGAGAACTTATTTCCACGTGTGTATACAAAAAGGTTGGCTCTTGAAAATCCACTGTCAACGCTGGAATAGTTGAAGCGATATTTATCATTTTCGGATGAGATATTGTAACCAAAAAATCTTTTTCGTTGAGGACCATTTGTGAACGTTTTCGTTATCACATAGAGATCATGTGGTTCAGAATTTGTTATCAAGTGAAGAAGTTCATTTCCCAACCAATACTCACCCTCACCAAAATCACCAAATCCAATTTTGTATTCCTCCCATTTTCGATAAAAAGATACACTGCCATCAAATCGTCGTTGGAAAGCAAGCCAACCACCATTGTTGTCGGTCATGTCACAGTAAACTCGTTTATGGTACTTTCCAAGAAGCATAACTTCGTAAGCTCCATTTTTTTTTGCACCAGCCTTTTTCCACGAAGCACAGTTGTAAGGATAAATATATTTTGAGTAATACTTTGCTCCTGATTTTCTTTTAAGATATTTTGCAATTTGAAAAGTGATGTCAAATAAACGACACTCAAATTGATCATTACTTTTAAAGAAGATTTCGAACGATAGGCAACGTGAGTTGTACATGCACTGACCAAAACATGCTTGCTGGTTTGTTACACTGGTTTGATAAAAAGGTGTTGCCGAGATAGTTTTGTTGATCCCGTACAAATTAAAGGTAGAATCAGATTGAAGTATTTCCATCAATCTTAACTGAAAATTAACAAAAATGTAGATCCATCCGGCTAAAAACTTCATCTTCTCCTTGACTCACTAACCTTTCCTTCATAAACAAAACTTCATTAACAATCTTTTTTAATGTTTTCAATGTTGTCAAAGCTACCATATTAGTATCTTGGGCGTTTGGATTCATCAGCGTTTGACAAACTGTTTTTGTTTATGAAATTTGTTGCAAGAAATGAATTATTAAAATTAAAAGTAAATATGTTAAAATTTGTACACGATTAAACAAAATTGTTTAATTTTTAAAATGCTGTCAAAGCTGTCATATTAGTATCTTGGGGCGTTTGGATTCAGCGTTTTGACAAACTGTTTTAGTTTATGAAATTTGTTGCAAGAAATGAATTATTAAAATTAAAGTAGATATGATCGATTTGATTTTACATTATATACAATTGGCATTATTTATTTAACAAAAGTAGATATAATAAAAAAGGAACATAATTTATAATTTATAATTTATCAAATACCGGGAATAATACAAAATTTTCAACTTTTCCTCGCGGAATATTGCGTGCTTTTTCCAATGAACCAATCAAATCACGCGAATATCTGAACTAAAAATCTACTGGCTAATCGTTTATAGTTCTTAAAAGCAATGGTGAGCCACTTAAATAACAGGAAATCAAAACTAAAAATCCATTGGTTGTTCGTTTATTGTTATCAAAACAATAACATCTTCGTACTCAGAGGAAGTCACGGCAGTGGAAATTGAGAAAAATGAAGGCCGTTTTTCATGCGGTGGAATTTTCCGCCTTCAGCAATTTCCGTCAACTTTGTATCTTTTGCGCATGCTCACGTGAGAACTTTGGCGGAATTTCATCTCGTCAGGGGGAGAAAAATTTGTTCAAAGCGGAAAATTCTACCGAATGGAAAACGGCCTTAAATCTGATGGAATATGAATTCAGCTCCCAGCTCGCCTTCCATGATTTCACCCCTGAGAAACCTTGCTGGTATTTTCGCTTTAATTCGTAGTATCTGAAAGTCGTCAACGATCACAACTTGTACCCAATGAACTGATACTTTCTATTTGATAACAACACCGTTCTAGTCCTAGAGAGAAAAATTATGAAGAATTTCGTGCCATACTTACTAATTTCAATAACTCCCGTGCTTTTTCTACATTCCCGTTAATCACAGCAACATGCAAATGAGTTTCTCCACGTTCATTAACTTTCTTGGTCTGTAAACAAATGAAAAATGTCAAGGATGCTTTTGTTTAGCACCTGCAACCACTATCCCTTCTCCCCGTCTCAACTATCGTTGGTTAAGCAAGTACAACAACAAGTAAAGAAGTATACAAACAGTCATAAATTAGATACAATGTTAACTTGATCGTACGTTTCATCCTACCAAAACAATTTAGATACATTATATTTGAACAAACTACGTGCGGGCAGCGTAACGTAATAGCGAGGTTAAGCAAACCAAAACCTACGACGTATGACGTTGCGCAGCCGTTCTGGAAATAAGCATTTCAGGCAACTTTCAGCAGCACAATCGTTTAGTGTCTAAATTCGGCTGCCGGTACGTCGTAGATTTTTGTTTGCTTAACCTCATTATTAATATAAATGCTTATGGATGCAGGATGCATTATTTTGACATCAGAATAACGGCCTACAATTTAGAGTTTTGGCTCTGTCCACACGTACGTGAGAAAATCGGGAAATTTAGCCTGTGTTCACACGAAGGCAAACAGTAAACATAGCAATGAAAGGACGAGAAATCACAGACTGTTCGACTATCTCATACGTAAAAACAAAATCGTTTTCTACAAGATTTAAAAATAAAATAAAACTACTTTCATTGATTAAAATGATAATACGTAAACTACGTAAACAAAAACCTCGAGATTTGTTTTGATTTTCTGATCCTCTGTAAAATTTGTAAACAATTCAATCTTTTGGATAAGACTAGATAAATTCTTCTCTCTTGACTGCGGGAAGAAAGTGGAGAAGTTGGATGATTCAGACTAATTTCGTATACAATAATTTTCGCTAGCCCCGGAAACAAGAACTAAATCACATATACTATATAATACTGCACAGCTCAAGACGCCCTACTCCGTAAAAAAGCAACGCTTTTAGATGTGGTTTTCAAGTATCTCACCACCCAGGTCGAACACACATGCTGCAGTTAACTACTTACAAAATTTCAAAAATTGATCCAATATGTACGTATAATGTTTACATTTTGTCTGTTATGTGAAAGTGGACTATAAAAGGTAATCCAGGCTAAATTGAGTGCCATTTTCGCGCATTTTCCTTGCCACCTTTATGGGCTCAAACGAATTCCACGCATATGTAGTCTTATAAGTCATTAGCACTACAGGAGGAATTAAAGAAAGGACAAACACCTAAAGGAGCTTAGAATTTTATATTGGTTTGTATACAGAGCAGACAGCTTGTGATACATTAAAAATGACCTTACTTTCTTTTTTGCTTCTCGAGAAGCTTTTCTTGATGTGGTAGCTGTTGATGAAAGGTGATGCTCCTCCTCGTCGTCAAGCTCTCCATCTTCGAATAAAATTGTCAATATATCAAGTGTAACAAGAAACTGCACGGTTAAATATGTCATCAACAAATCTAAAACAACTAAACCAAAATTCATCTTTGTTCTTTTTGTTTTCAGTAAAGTTTTAGCTGTCGTTTCAAATCTGTCTTTCTAGTAACGAAATAGAACCAGCACCTTTACCGAGAAAATCAATTAAAAAGTAACTTAAATCATACTTAATTATAAATATATGACGATCTATTGGAAAACACGGCTTGATCATTTTTACCGCAAGCATACTTCACTCTCTGGCAAAATCGATAAAAGTCGTCTGTGGAGGAGTGCATTTCTATTACTCCTCCACAGACGTTTTTTTCATGATCTTAAGAGGTACACAAGTAAGTTATGGTTGGCTTTATGTCCCCTTTTCCCATAGACCGTCACATATAAGCAAAATTGGCAAAATTGCTAAACGTTTGCCCTGCCAGATAGTTCCCCTTAATGCTTAATGAATTAAACAGAATAACAAAATTTGGTAGCTACTATTACACGAGAAACGTTGAAATGTTGTTCATCAACAAGACAAGCATTCGTAGCCTAAAAAACATAAGGCATACCACTTTCAAGCATTTCCAGTTCTTCTGAATTCAATTCGTACACCATCTCATCGTTCGTATCTTCTAATTGTGTATCTTGACTCGTTGATTCTTCATCTTGATCTTCCATTTCCTTTTCAATAACTGACATCTTTCTTAAAACATTTTCGTATTCTTCACTTAGCGCACTGTTCACCTTCAAAGTTTCTGACCAATCACGATACACTTTCAACTGAAATCGACCAATAAAAGTCGTTGTAATCATTGATTACACAAACCATAATTATGAGTTATACGTCATAACAATCTAGTATTACCAACATACTAATCACCGCACTAGAGAAAATTATTTTCACAAAAAGCCCAGAATAAGGAAGAAACATATACTTTTAGAGCATGCAACTTGAATTTTGTGAATTGTGAAGTGCGAATTGACAATTCTTACCCGGAATTCTTATCAATAACGAAACATTAATGAATTGATGTAAGCATTCGATAAATGAATTTAAAGAATGTCCACATCACAGTTTTTAGAAATTACTTGATGTTGACAGTAAATCATAGAAGATTTTCAGCGATTATTTCAGAAATGCACGATTAGGAAACTCGCTTTATCATATACTGCAAATTTTATCGCATGTAATGACTGTCCGCAATGTTTGGGTGTCCAATGTTATAACCAAAGCTCAGAAGTTGCTGTAAGGTTAAAGCAACTAAACACAGTTCGAACCATGACGTATGCATGCTTGGAAGTAGTGACACCAATCGGAGTTCGGGAGATTAGATTAAGCAACCCTGGGGGAGATCTTTTGAACCAAATTCCCTCCAAATTACAAATTTTGGGCACCAATAAATCAACGTTTCGACAACATAATTCCGTATGATTGATTGGTCATTAACACTAAAATATTTTTTTTCAGCGTAATGGTGCACTATCGTTATGGTTAATTTAGAATTCTGTTCCCGTATAAACACACATAGAAATAAGACGTAGTAGGATAAGAATAAACTCTAGAAACGCCCATTATATAGCCGCCAAGTGTCCCGAGATTTACGATTCTCAACGAATCACAACAAAGCATTCCATTAATCTGCCAAAAACTCACCATAGCCTTTCTATTACCACTTCCTTCCGCACATTGTAAGGCTTTCATATATGTCACTTTGATTTCAACCAACGGCTTATGTAAATCTTCAAGACATTTCGCCATTGCACAATACGTAGATGATTTCTAAAACATGAAAAGGTATACTCTAGATGAGACTCTTGATAATTAGAGCTCCGCACAAACTGCTATAACAACATTCGCTAATGCAAGACTGTTATTTTGGTTTCCTTCAGAGGATTATTCCTAGAAAACAATTCGGATAACTGGGACATTCGCAAAGTGGGATATTTTCTATTCCTCCACTGTGTATTTTATCTTGGTCCCTAGGGTGGCCAAAAGGTGCGAAAATAATCTTTCCGCAAAAAAAACCCTTTAAAAAGCCGAAAAGTCGAAGATTTTCAGTTCAAAAAGTATATATATATATATCTCCCAGTTTAGATTGGAAAAAAGCCACCTTATTCCAGGGCAAAATTTTCAGGAATCATATTCAATTTTCCGATGAAAAGTCAACATAAGCGGAAGGAACCTTTACACAGGTAATGCATGGAATAAACGCTCTTTTTTATTACCATATTCGGATAAATCTTAGATAATGCAAATTCCGTGAATAATTAAGAAAACAATACAAATTATTAAGCAAACAATGTTATCTATTATTAAGCAGTCAGGCTGACGCTAGTAGTCTTAAAAGCAATGGAACAATCTGTTATATAGGCGTCTAATTCCTTTAAGATTGTCTGGCCGATTGATATGGTCATAAATGCTACAAGAAATATATTATCCATTAATCACCAATCAGTTTATCATGCAGAGGGGTAAAAATAACGAAAAAAATACTGAAAAATATGAGTTTCCCCAATACCTCTTTCAATTCTCCTTGTCGCAACTGAAGTTCCATTTCATAAAACTCTAATGCTTTCTCATATTGCTTGCAATCAGAGTGGGTTACTGCTATTGAAATGTAAATCTGTGCCAATGTGTTGCCACTGGTACAGAGAGATTGTGCGACTGAAAGCTAGAATGGACCAATGAAACCAATAAAACGTGCTATTAACAAGCGCGTGAAACTAGTGAAAGGGGAGGAGTAAAATGTGACCGTCTATGGGAAAAGGGGACATAATTTACTGTTTACCTTTCAAAATTATGAAAAAACGTCTGCGGAGAAGGTAATTTCTATTACGAAAATTGCGTCTCTTAAATAGAAGTGCACTCCTCCAGACGTATTTTAGTCATTTTGCCTGCGGGTGGAGTATGATCGCCGCAGAAATGACCAAGCCCCCTTTTCCCATAGACCGTCACAAATAGAAAAAATTTCTTACCCTATTTCATTCGCTCATGGAGTAGAAATCGTCACTACTCACTAATTCTTTGAATCTTTTTCAGGTATTAATAGGTATAGACTGTTAACTAAAGAAGAACCTAAGAACCATCTAACAAACCCTTTCTAAGAATAGTACAACTATAGCATGAGATTATTATTTATCTATTTATTTATTTATTTTACCCAGGTTATTGGTGAGCATGGAGCTCTTATTTGCAGCGGTGTTCTGATGTGGACCTGCACTTTGAAGTGTATACCTCAAATTTTAATGCGACAGTCTCGTAAACTGCATAACTGATCATGTTGCGTATTCTTACCGAACGCAACTGCTATTACCCTAGGAGTAACAACCGTTGCTTTCGATATTTGCACCGACGCAAATGTCGATAACAAGAGTAACAACAGCCACGTGTGGTATTCAAACCCTCGACATCTATATTCCCCATGTATTATGAAACGGACATCTTGCCAAGTGAGTTATCCACCCTTATCGAATCTTCAACAGTATTGTTATATTTCTTGAAAAAGCCAATTTTCGATCGTACCTGTTGTTCGTAGTACTCTAAAGCATTCTCCGGAGAACCAACATCATAATAAAAATCACCAAGTTTTTCACATAGGTTCATCAGTTCTTTCTTATTTTCACAACAGCCATATTGCTTATGTAACTTTATTCCTCTGATAGCTAGAAAAAAGAATGCATCAAATCATTTGGGATTCCACTCAGATCTTTAATTAAACTTTTTCCCATTTCAAAGTTATAATGGAGTTAGGAAGGATAGGGAAAATGGCTTGAGAATTGGGGGGGGGGGGGAATAAACGGGGTTTAATAAATAACGGGGGAGACATGTTATACTAATAATGTTAATTATTTTTTGTTGTTAATTCTTAATTCTTGCGGCAGAAATTATTGACATTTTCTAACTTTTAAAATCATATGTATCATAAGTTATGTGATATCCGAACCTATATAACGTTCGTGAAAGAACTTGGAAAAAATATAAAAATACGGAATTTTTAAGAATTTGATTATGTGACCATAGTGTGCACTGGGGTACCAACCCCCCCCCCCTTAAAAAAGCCACCCCCCTCTTTTAGTTCAACCCCCCCCCCCTCAAAATAGAAAATTACTCAAGCCCCCCCCTTTTTCTCCAACCCCCCTCTTTTAGGCGGAATATTTTCTAACCCCCCCCCTTTTTTTACGAAAAAAAAAATTGTTTATTTACTTATTAATTAAAACACCAAAAATAAACTCAGCTGTCTTAGCTTTCTCAGTTCTTATTTTAATT
>JAUBWS010087442.1:0-11900 GCA_032270445.1 Darlingtonia californica | reverse complement strand
AAAAAGCCGTAAGCGCGCGGGCGATATAGGCCTGTCGCGCGGGAACGGGAATTCATACGGGAAGAAAATGAAATACGATTTTTGATATGTTGATCGCGCGAGAGAAGAAGGCCCTGGAAACGGCTGATGAAAATTTGCTCAAATCGGGCAAATCTTAATTTACGCAATATGCAAGTTGCCATCGTAAACATTTGAAATAATTACACATGCCTTGGAATAATTTGTGTGTAGTCTAGCTATAGGTTAGGATAACTGATTTTAAGTCAGAACAACTCGACATGACCGGAGCGGGGATCGAACCAGTGACCTCTTGCACAGTTATACGCCTGACTATACCACTGCATCACCACTCCATTAACATTTGGAAATTTATGACAGTTTCTCCTAAAGTTTTTCCGTAGAAAAGTCTGTAAAAAGGTTTGGAAGAACAAAACATTTGCATGGAATCGATGAAGCAAAAAGATTTATGAGACTTTACAAGTGGAACTTTTAATGCATCATCTGAACGAGGGTTCTACACCACCAGGTTAAATATGACACTTTTAACTAACTAAGGGTTTCCGTAGGAAAAATGTAAATTAAATGTGAAACTTTATGGCTGAATTTAGTGTTGAGTATACCGGAGTCTTTTATACAACATTTGTGTATTTCATTCAAACTAGGGTAACAAAAAATATAAAAATCAAAATTCTAACGTAAAACATTTCACAACATATATAACATAATTTTTATAGAATCATTTTATCTAGCGATTCTTCTCAATTAGTGGAAAACTATTTACAAAAAAAAATTCCCATCCAAAATAAGAATCAAACAAGATTTCATAAGGTTGAAGCTATGTATCAAACATTTCATCCAACCTGTGGAGAAGTGTTTTTCTATTGAAATGCTGTGCTTTTATAACTGTAACCAAGTCATTTTTTTTAATGACTATGCTGTAACACACTTCTCAGCATGTAAACAACAAGTTTTAAACACAAAAAAGGTCTTAAAAGCATCTAAAGAACTTAAACTTGAAACTTAGTGTCAAGGAAACGATTGAAACTACTTTGCAAACAACCTTATGCCAAATACTTAATTTTCTTCTCAACCAACAAAATCATGAAATAACATCAATAGACGAGTGTGTTTCTATTAACATGACAAAGCATTTTTCAAAAAATTCACTATTTTTGGACTTGTTTATTAATGATCGGAGACCGCTCCTTTATGCATGGGTCGCGGCGCTTCCAGGTGTCTACCTAGGGGTCCAGAACCGTAAAAAGAAAGTGTCCCACATATGGGTTACTGGACCAATATGGGTTAAAGCGAAACGTAAATTCTAGTGTCACCTAAATAGAAACACTCTCCTCCACGAACGTTTTTTGGCGGTTTTACCGGAAGGGATGAATATGTAGAAGTTTTTGTCAAGCCATCCCATACAAAAATGTTAAGACTTTATTTTCATTCCTCTACTGTAAGTTCTGTCAAATATTTATTTCTTCTGGATTACGTGTATGTAGTAAGCGGGATTGTCGTTTGATTCTAATGGTTCGAAATCAGCGAGTACGGTGTGAAGAGAGTCCGCGCCGAAAACGTCTGTTAGAAGTTTGTTGAACTTGTCCAGTAAATGTGGATAGTAAGATAATCGGAACTGACTATAACAAATCAAAGACGCACTTGGTTAACATATAAGTAACACTTAAACAACAGGAGGCCGAGATTTTAGTGTGTATTCAGGGAGTCAAATTTGAGAATGAAACTAAATAGTTGTTACTCTTTTGTGTTTAATTGTAGTAGGGAGTTATATTGCATTTTTTTTTAATTTTCACCCCCAAAATCAAATGCAGTATTGACCTTGTTTTTAAATTCAGTTTGATAGCATTGCACTACAAATACAAAGTCTTTACAAATTTACATATAGAAACAAATATCCACCCCTCCATTTTATTTCCACCCCCTCATTTTAAGGGTACTTTGCGATCTTCCCCTAAGGTAATTTTATTATGACCTCCCTTCCCCCTACTTTATGAAAACTTAGAAAAATACCAACCCCCTCTGCTTATTTTACACCCCTACTACAATAGAGCACAAAAGAGTAGGTTAGCCAAATGACGTTATGAACCGTCGAACACTCTAGCTTATGGAATGGTGAGTACTTGTTAGAAAAATATTGAAACTCAAATTTTAAAGATTTAAATTTCTGTCAGATATAGCAGGAAATATATCTGAAAAGTGGGTCATTTGTGAAATATCTTACAGCTCAGAAGTCGAGAGTTCGACGCCTTCAGGAAGAATTTGGCATTGCAAAAGCAACTCTGTATAACTGAAGACACTATCCTAATTCGTCGAAATTAGCGAGTTTCCGAAATCACAGCGGCAACGCGACAGCACTGATTTAATTCAAGTACGCATGCGCAAACCAGAAGAAACCCCAATCTAGCTTTCTCATATGGCGGGACTGACGTTAAATGAATAGATTTGGTGTTGCAGAAAAGACGTGAGTTTTATGCCTGTTATGACGTTGCCATAACGGAATGTGACATTTGAACAATGGTAGCCGCGGGCGACGTCAAGCTACAAAGTTGCCGTCGTGGTTTAGAGTATGGAAATTTGCCAATCACTGATACCTCAGCATGGTAACCTGAAGCATCTATGGAAGGTAGAACCCTCATTGGCAGTAGTGCATGAAAAACTGAAGAGGAAATCCTAGGAGTAAATACATAAATCAGATCAAATACCTGAGATCTTCTTGCTTAATATCTTCACCCTCGACGTAATTTTCTGGATAAACAGAATAGTCTAAGGTGATCATATGATATGAGCCATTCACCATTAAGACAGAAGTTTTAATATCCACCTTGTTATCACTCTAAATATATAAAAAACCATTAAGTTAGCAAGTGCCGATGACAAATACTTGTCATTTGAAGTCTAAGAATTTTTGGGTAGAGACCTAGGAGCTCCACGACCAATGTACCATACAACAGTCCCTGGTAAGGAAATAGACTATATCCAAAGGTTATCAAAATCTGGAAATATCCCCGGGTTTAGGATTGGTCAACAGATTTCTCAGCGCACTGATTGGGGTGGGTGGGGAAGGAATTGGTTTGAGAGCTTCGGCCCTCAGATTTTTATCAAGTCATTTTTTTTCTATATATAAGTAAATCTTATTTAATTTACTTATGGCGCAGGACAATGAAAGTCATTTGCAAATATTACCTGATAATAAATATTTTTCATTGGTGCTCTTCCGCCGCTGCAAATGTGGTCGTAATTTCGGTGATCAATTAAGAGAATTCCTCCGGGACGTAAACATTCATAGAAATTTTCAATAGCTTGATAGTGATTTGATTGTTTACCATCAAAGTCTGGTAAATGGGCGAACGAGTTACCCATACAGATGATAGCATCAAAGCCGTCGTTTGGTATTTCAATATTCGCTTCTTTTAACGCCAGCCAGTTTCCCTCTTCAATAACTAAAAGAAAAAAGAAAAATATTTTATACAAAACCTAACGGAAGATATTTCTTAGTAAATCATAAGCATACGATTGTCTATAGTTGTCTATAGCTCGCCGTAAAGACCAAGTTGTTAGCGACTTTAATATTCAGCGATACCTCTGACATCAAATTTTGACTTGAAAAATGTTGGCAATAATTATGTCACCTCGAGAAAACATCGTCACTTTTGTCCGAAAGTGTTTTTGTCGAAAACCATTTGAATAATTTCAAAAAGAAAATGTAACATACCCCAGGAATCAAAAACTTCTTCTTTTCGACGTTCCCATCTGAGTTTCAATGCTTGCTTTAACATTTTATCAGAAGCATCAACACTGGTCACTTTGAAACCTTCCTGCAATAACATGATTGAGTCGATTCTAGAAAATATAAAATAAAATCATTGAAAAATGGAACAGAACTTTCTATTTTCCGATTTACTGAAAACAAAAACTGTATCAAACAACTTTAATGTTATAATCTGTTTCATTTTATTATCATGAGGAAAGACCCCAAGATGTGTACTACTTTAGGTGCAAAAACGTACCCTGAAAACTTACTTTTGTTGGCACCACGAGCTTATCAGCTAGTTTTGTCAAAGTTATCATTGTAACATTTTTGGAAATACTGGATATCATTTTTCCATAAAACTGGAAGTTTTTTTCTTGTTAAAAATAGTATATCATACTACAGATTCTGATTAGAAACACAAATATCAAAACAGAGGAAAAAGTACCATTGTGGTTATGAGAGTTAGATATACTCGTTATTAGTGTCATTATCAATGAAAACAATCACAAAAAACATAATTACACAATTACATGTAAGCAAACAAATTTTCTTCTGTTTGTATGGTTTATTCGTTCAAAATAATTGATGTCAGAAAACACAACATCAAAATATTTTACAAGAGAGTTCTTGAGTTTTTGATCACTTTCATTTTGGTCTTGGCTTACTGGATTTGAAATTTGGCGTAGCTTTTATTTTTGAATTACCACACAAAAACCTTTTTACAATATGTTCAGTAAGAGCTGTCCTATTAGTTAGAGCTTTTTTAAGGTCTTTACAAACCCAGCTTATCCCAGCAGAATAAAGTTCTGATCGTTTTTCTAGCGAATTAAACTATCAAAATTGACCACATACACAGACAAAAACTATTCAAAGAATATAAGAATAATATTATTGTGTAACTGATAGTAAAATTTCATTTATCTAATATTCTGCAATCTAAGCTGAAATTTTACATATAGGAATCTATTTTAGATTAGGCTCATTTGTGATTGCTTTTGGTTTTTGATGCAAACCTGGGTCAACCCCCATTTTGATTTTTAATCTGCTAGGTGTTATTATAAGGTTCTTAATAACAATTCAAAATATTCTGAAACCTCAGGGCCAAAGGTGCACCCATTGGGGGATTCTACATCATGAGACATGCCACTCCCTAGACAGGGGATAGTTTGGGCCATGAACCTCACCAATCTTTTCCGAGTAAGTACTAATTCTAAAAAGATAAGAAATTTCAGTGAGTTTCTTTTCTCTTTTTTGCTGAGGCATTTAAGCTTTTTGTGTTTATCAAATTGCCTGTTTAATGATGAAAACTTTTTTCTTGTTGGCAACTATTTTACTTAGGATCATATATACGTTCTTTTTATAAAAACAAACTTTGATATATGTATATAAAATGAATATTAAAGCTAAGATTACACCCAAGAGAAACAAAAACCTTAGAACTTACTCTGAGGTTCTTTTGAGTTCACTTTGATATTATCTAATATATTACCTTATCTATTACAATGTTATTACAACTAACATCTTGTTTGAAAATCATACATTATTCATTTTCCTCCACTTAAGTAGTGACTTGTTGTTTATCACTTTAGTGTCGAAAATCAAGCTCACCAACACGCTTTTTATTGCAAATTATTTCAGGTCTTTTAAAGCATTTAATTATGCTTGTCCTGCTGACAGGTACTGTTTACCAACATGTCCTTTATATTCGTTCTTATCACATCATGCTTCACAAGGCTTAGTGGACTTAATGACGATCTTAATCTTAGTAATAACAAAACCTACATTTTTCCTAAAAAGGATTATTTCCTTTGCAGAAGGAATAGGCAGTTTATAAATTCTGCATTAAATAAGCCTCCAGCATGTTATTATGTTTTCACTCTTTTTTTATTTCTTGTTTTAAAATTTAACTCTACATTTTACAATTGTACACAGGTTCAACTTATGTATTGTAGAAAGTAAACACTATCCATTCCAAAAAACATTCCTGCCTTTAGTTTTATTACTCTTTGGTGATATTGAAGCAAACCCAGGACCAGTAAAAACCCATGTTTAATCTGCCATAAGTGTGTGTCTTCTCAACATTGTGCCATTGAATGTGACTCATGCAATCTCTGGGCACACATAAAGTGTACCTTTCACCAACTTAATATGAGAAACTTAACAATACTTTACAATAACTACTAACTTCGAAAAAACAAAACACATTCACGCTTGACACCCAACCCCTCCCCCATACGCTTTCATACGCTTCTGGTTAGATTATCCCTCCCGCTCTTCGAGTGTACGTACTTTATGGATGGTCCCCAATTTGATCTTTTCACTGTCTCTGAAACCGAATTAAACAGTGATATCACTGATACTGAAATTAGTACAAGTAATTACAACGTTGTTCGATTTGAAAGAGACTGCTTTGGTTGAGGTATTTCTTTGTTTGTCCAATCTGAATTGAATAATGACAAATTTGAATCTCTTTAGTTAAAAATCAAAGCTGAAAATATCAAACCATTTATGTAGCTGTCTCTTATAGATCTCCAATTCTTTTCACTAAACATATAAACATGTCCTCTAATAATGCTCTTTCTAGTGACTTAAAGACCTTTGCAGATCTTGTGATTTGACTTCAGCATATAATAACTTTAACAAGAGTCACAGAACATACAGCAACAATCATTGATCTTATTCTTATTCTTATCTCTGAAGCTGACTCTTTGTTCTGCGGTATAAGTGACCACAACCTCATTTTCTGTTGTAAACATGCTAAGGAAAATTATTAAAGTATATATTTAAATTATTTCTAGTATATTTACCAATTTGATATTTGAAGATAGATCTAGAAGAATAACGTCTAGAGGAATGCTAAAGGCTATTTGAATAATTTTCAATATTTACGCGCATTACCCAGTAGTAACTATAAAATAACATGATAGGCACTCAAAGAAATTTTTATACCTGGTATGCCTTTTATGCCTAAAATAAATATAAAGATTACAGGAGGTAGTCTTGAGCCACAAAACACATCAAACATATGTTCGGGAGACCAGTGATTAACCAACTTGTGAGGTGAAAAGTGAGAGGTTTCCACACTTTATAATTAATACTAATTGGATTACGAGTTTCAAAACTTGATTTGAAGTTTCGAATCTTCAAAGTGATTTTATATGAGAATATGTCATTCTTAAATCGTTCTTATCAATTCTAGCACTGCCTCCTTTCTGATAAAAAGCTGATACTGTAAGAAAGATTAAAATATTTTGTTGTTGGTGCCTTAGTCAAATATTAGGTCATCATACATGTGCACTTGTAATTGACCACATGTAAATGAAAGAAACTTGCTGACATCCGTCTGAGAGTAAAAGAATCACTAACCTTTAGAACTTGCTGACATGATTTACTGTACTTACAAAAGTCTCAGCACAGACTGAATTTTCCAATTTGTTCATACAGACAATTTTCTAAGCCTTCAATTGCGTAAAAAAACTCAGACGATATCTCCCACATTTAATGACATTCACCCAAACGTACCTCAATCAACCTCCAGAATTTGCTCATTAATTTCAGTTTTTATTTCTACAAAATCACCTAATAGTATCTCTAAACTGATGACCAAAATTTGCATGAAACATGAAAATATAACAACATTTTTACATTATTCGGGAAAGTGAGTTCCTGCAAAACATTTTATTTTGTTGGCATTTGGAAGCTGGACTTTAGGCTGTGTCATTCTCGTCTGTATGTGTCAATTTGGCCCCAATCTACAAGTACAGTCTCACAGGAAAAAATCCATTTTATTTTTCAGATTGTTTTTCTTCCCCTGTGGCCACGCAGAAGATACCGTCAACTTGTTCACCTAGGTGACTTGCACAGGAAAATATATTAAGATTTTTAATGTAAAACAACATTTTTTTACAATAATATTCTCTCTTCTTCCCTGTATGGGAATGTATGTTTCTTGCTCTTTTTTAGTCAATTGTACTCTGTACATGTCTGCTGTGTGTCTGGTAATGTCCAGCATAAAAGTTGTCTGTAATTAAAAACCAGACTTAGTCTGATGCAATTTGGCATAATGGCTGAATTTCTTCATACAATTGGACACGACCACCTATGCTTTTTCTTTACTTTTAGTCAAAAATATTCTAGCCTTTTGGTCCAAGCATTACATAGCCTTAAGTTAAGAGTGAAAGTAGACTGCTAGGATGATCTAGAGCTTTCGTTATTTTACTTACCACCATAAAAAGTTTCAAATTTGGCGTTCTATTTAAGATAACATCATAAACGTACCCTGTACCGCAGGCAACATCGAGCAAAGTTTTGACATTGTTCTTCTTTAAAATTTCAACTAACTTCTCCTTGTAATAAGCAGTTCTAGAATTCTGATCACCAATGTATTTCTTCCATACCTTTGCAGCTTTTCCATCTTCATATTGATCTGGGATACCCCTAGCTCCAATACCTAAGGATCTGGTCCTAAAGACTGAATCTACAGTTGTTCTCTTGGCTTTCGACATCTTTCTATTAAATCTCTACCTCACTAGCTCAAATGAATGAAAGAATATGAATGAGGCTCCAGACGTTACACAGCTGACAATATTGGACCTCTTGTGCACCCATGCATAGCATCAATAATAACAAATCACGGACATAAATTATTAATCGGGATAAAAAATAGATTGATGTGTAGCAAGACTCAAGTTTTTGCGCCAGAATCGGGTTATCAGATAGACTTGACACCCACCCGCGCCCTAATCTTTTTCGCAAGTATAGATTGGAGAATCAACATCGAGAGTCTAAAAGTGTCCAGCGCAAATATTGATAGCGCAAAAAAGTAGCCATGGCGTCGAGGTTGGTTGAATAGATAGGGAAAAACGTACCCTGTTCCAGTAGCTACGTCTAAAACATTCTTGCATTGATATTCCGTTAGCACTCCCAAAAGTTTATCTCTATAATGTTGCGTTCGTCTTTTCTGTTCTCCGATGTAATTTTTCCAAACTTTGGCCGCTTTACCATCAGCGTATTGATCGGGTACACCGCAAGCGGCAACACCTAGCGTTCGGGTACGGTAGATACCATCAACGTGTTTTCCAATACTTGTTGTTTTTTTACTGTCTTTACTTGTCATTTTTTTGAATTGTTACTGAAACAATTAACATTGAAAGTACTATCACAGTTGAACTCATGTAATTCGAATCTTCAAGGGGTCTCAAAATTTGTTCAAATTACATGATTATTCGAATTATAGGAGTTCAAGTTCAAGAAAAATTCGGCTAGGGGACCAAAGAATCTGTTCGACTTACATGATTATTCGAATTATGGGAGTTCGAATTAAAGGAGTTCAACTGTAGTTGGTAACTATTCCAGCTAAGCAGTTGGCCCACTTTATTATCTCGCATCTCATACATATTCATTCCGTCCAATTTCCGATTACCGTATTGCTCCACAATGCGTTTACGCATAATTTACGCAATTACATTACAATGAAATGTAATAGTAACAAAGGAAAATAAAAACATTGATTGAATTTTATATGACTCTACAGAGTGACTATCTGCCCTAATAACCGGTTGAACCTGCCACCACGTGTATCAAAAGATAACTTTTAAGGATGAATGCTCTTGAGTTTTTTTCAATGTTTTTAGAAAGCTTGTCCTTACAAAAAGAGAAAAGAGTGTAATTGTTTACCAGGGTACCAATTACTTAGTACATGCAAATATACTATAGACACAAACCATTGACGTTCTGTAGTGTCATTATAGAATTAACAAGTGAAATAAACCTATTTCTAAGAAGTTCACAAGTTTCTCTAATGATATGAAATTTTATGGATATAAATTCAAGTCTCATGCTGAATTTTTTTCGTTTCTTATGCGTTTTTTAATGAATTTCGTGCAGATCTGTACGCATTCTCGAGTTGGTTCCGAATTTGAATTGTAAAAGTCTTTGAAATTAAAGTACACCGCAATCAGTAATCGAAGATAGCGCGGAAGATAAGGTGGAACTTACAGCTAACAATTACACTCTTTTTCTTTTTGTAAGAACAAGCTTTCTTTCTAAAAACATTAAAACTCAGATTCTCCAAAAAATAAGAACGAGCTAAAAACAAGCTGCAGGCTCAGTTCAGTTGGCTTGCAATAAGGAGTGAAGTAAAATATTTGTCTAATCAAGAGAAGTGAAAATTCTATGCAATTATACGAATACCTCCAAAACTACGAATTATATGCACTTTAATCGGTACGAATTGTACATCATTCTCAAGACAAAATCAATGGTAGAAAGAATATTATACCCTTATCACGGCCAAAAAAAGTCGGCCTAAATTTTTGTTGGACTAAATTATTCGTCAGCCCAAAATGACGAAATCTCCATTTCTGAAATCTTGACTTTGACATTGAACTGCTTGTATGTTGTTTTGATAAGGCCTTAAAAATTTGTTTTAGCTTGAAACCTAATTTTTTGGCCTAAATTTTCTTCACTTTTCTACAATTTTCGTCACTCACTCAAGTTTAAACCCGACAACAGGACAACAGGAGGGGGAGGGGGGATCGAAAACCGTTGGAGTCACAGGCATTTCGAGTAACACCGGGTTCGTACTATAAGCAAAGAGCAAGCACTTCAATATCAAAGTAGTAAATAGCTTTTTTCGTTCTATACGTTTGTTATCTATTTGTACCATGAATATACTATACTAGCATACCTGGAAATACAAAGTATTATATAGAGGGCTCAAGCTCATTGCAATAGGGACTAGCTAGGCTTCTTCTTCCCGCAGCTACATCTAGCGTATATTTAGATGGAACTTCTCTCCTCATCAAAGTTTTTTTCACGCAGACAAACGTCCGAAGAAAGTTTTAAAGATGAAATATCGAGATGTATTGAGAGGGTTATATACCATTTGAAAAGCGAGAAGAATATTATGAGAATATGGAATAGTTATTTCAAATAACAATTTTCTCTTATCAATAGAAAAGGTTACACGGAAGGTTGCCGTAGAATACGTTAAAAATTCGCACATTTGCATTAGTGTTTCTGACATTCCTGGTGACTTTCATGCAACTTGTTTTGTACAACCATAGCAGTAGTTAGCAGTTGCTTTCATTTTGACTTTTCTACGAATGTCCAGTACAAAAAATATATTGCTGTTACAGTAGATTTATATAAAGATGTTTTTGAAAAACTGTAATCACGTGTTGTTTATATTGCTAAAAATCTACTGACTGTCCGTTAGACGTCCTCTAGGGTAACCAGCTAAACGAGTTTGTTTGTCATTCTGTAAGACGTTCTAGACCTGTTGTTTGAACTTGTTTTTCTAGTATGGTACGACGTCCTTGTTAGACAGGCTGTAACAGGATTCTGGAGAACAGTTGGACAATTGACCGATGGGCTATTGAAATCAATAAGGGTTTTCTTGATAAACAAAAGGATTAGGTTACATTTACTATTACGTAATAGCTAGAATCGTGACATTTCATCTGTTTATTATATTTGAATGTCAACTGAGAGTGGGTATGTTTGTAGGCGCGTGTACTGGCTTCTACAAGCTAATTCAATCATACACTTAATTCAATATGTTACATATTTATTTCAATTTGAGTTGCCACCGCTGAGGATAAATCAATTTTTGTGAAACCGATTTCTCCAGGAAATGTGCACTTTCTTGAAAATCTTAGGAGAATGTCTCTAGAGTTCTTTGCTCAGAAATAAACTCAGTTTTTTTTTGCAGTGGACGGAGGCTCGGTGATAGATAAGCTTGGATACTAAACTATTATTTCCCTATGTTTCTCTCATCCTAAGAGCGAGGAAAAACCCATAAGCTTTTCGCTTTCATTCGAGGATACCAGGACTGCTACGCAAAACCTTTTGATATGATCCTCCTCCCTCCATCTAGCCATTAATGTAGTCCATGATCGTATCTCAAAGAGTAAAGCCATTATCAGAAGAAACCATGGAATTCTAATATTTTAAACTGACTTGAACTGAACGACCAAATTGAACGAAAAATACAATTCCAAATCTGAAAAGTACACCTAATGCTCAATTCCGTGATACAGTAATAGGACAAGTCTTAAAGACAACATTTGTTAAGCTACCACCTAAAACTATTTCCTATAGATCTTATAAAAATTTTAATAATGATCAA
>JAUBWS010087420.1:0-11905 GCA_032270445.1 Darlingtonia californica | reverse complement strand
TTGTCAGTCGACAAAAATTCATTGAAATAAACGCGGTTACAATTCTTGGTTCCATTTTTTTGAAACACACTGTACAGTAAGTTAAAACAATAAAAAAAACAGAACGAGAATAATTATAAACAAGATGTTAAAATACAGCACCTTGATGAGATAAACTTTCAAGGAGATAAATGTCGCGGATTTCGCAGTTCTTGTTCATTTCAAAGTTCCTCCTATACGCGTTTATAAAATCCCATTTCAGAATACTTTCTTTAACATGAAATATCGTTGTTTTTTTTAAAGTCTTAATTATAATCTACGACGGCAAAATGTTGACGTCGTTAATCCTTCCCATGTGATCACTAAAGACGCCATTTGCCTTTTACCGTCGTAAATGTCACTGGCTGCTAACTTGATTATACAATGATATAAGTATGATCAGCATAATCCATATATTCAAAAAAAGTCAAAAATTGTGTTCCGATTATTTTGTATTCGACCAAGAAGATCAGCTTCGCGCTTTTTGGCTATACACTACGTCTACTGCCACTGATGCCACAAGGATGGTACATAAGGGAATGCTAACGATTTGGATTTATTTCCTGATCACACTTATCATTGTCATTGATCATTATACTTCATCAAATTGTCATTGTTCATTAATCAGGTATAATCAATATTATCAGAAAGAAAAATCACTGGTTGTATTGGTCTTCCTTTCGGGAAAATATGATCTCCTTCGAGGACAGAGAAAGTTTTTCTTTATAATTAACTTTATCAACAAAAGATTTACAGCATAACTTCTCCCCCACTCATATTGCTCAAGACAGTTACATTATTAGTTGTTACGCTACTTCCCAATGGGGACTTGGGATTCTTGGGATGAAAACGCGTCTTCCATAATGTTTTTTTCAAATGTTTTTTCAAATCTTCATTAAACCAAACATAAATCAGGGCATCTCAAATAGGATTTAACGTTACTAGGGTTATTCCGATTGCGAAAAAATGATGACTTATTTCGGCTCCAAAATAGAGTTCAGCAACTTTGATTGACCAGCATGGTAACCATAGTAACACAAATGTGATTACACACCCTAAACACGCATAAAAGACGCGTATGTCTTTTTTCTTCATTGCTGCGAAAGTTGGGCCATGTGAATACTGATATGCGTATTACTATATCGAAATGGCATTTGGATGACCAAACAGCGATCAATTGTTAACATAAGTAAAGCCATTAACCCATACAAATAACCTCCAAAAGCAAAATTACTTAAACTTTCGGACACAACAAAAGCCAAAGCGAGAAATAACCCAGTGGAAATATGACCGAAGTTCAAGTTCAGTAATAGTTGGTTGGACTTCTTTGATCGTAGATCTCTTGAAATCAGCACAGTTACTGCAATCACAGAATGAATAACCAAGTTAACAATACCAAGAAAACTTGTCACAATTTCAGCGGGATAACCTCCCTCAAATACTGTCATTTTTAAAATTTTAAATAGATCGTTTTTCTTGTTTTATACAAAGTGCTTTTTCTCCATTAACAGGTCTAAAATCAATGGCAATCTGATTCTTGATCAACACCCTAAATTTTAATAATTTCACTGCCCAATATAAATATTTTAAATATCTCAACCATATAAATTGATCAAGGGCAGTGTTTTGCTTTGATTTCAAAATTCTAAGAAAATACTTATCCACGAAAAGATCATGAAAATAGGGGGCCCATGAAGATGAAAAGTTACCAATCATTGCATGGCGATTTCCCTTTATTCTAAATTTACTGCATGTCGAGAATTAATTTAATTATCTAAAATATCTTCTGCGAAAAAAAAAATTTCATAACAAGGAACTTTTAAAATATTCACGGAGTAAAACATTCTTGTTCCACCTGTTTTTAGAAAGTTTATGCAATCATTGTTTTTAATTTCTTGAAATACAACCCTTCTATAGTCTTTCAATAAAAACAAGACCTTCATTTTTCGCACGATAAAAATAGATTGATTTTAATTTATCATATTTTCGCTCTTACATGCTGAAACATGTAATAATATCTCAACAATATTCAATATAACAATTATTCTCAATATTTCAAAACATAATATCTAGGTTTTCACTTCGATTCAAACATAGTTAATTCTTTCTCTCGAAAATTTGTTAAAACACTTAAATTTTCTAGCAAAGTGGTTAGTTCAGGGTTTTACTACTTCATGTTACTTGAAAAGAAATACATTTCCCGGATACCTATCCAATTTCTAAAATTAGCAGATGGCCGAAAAACTCGAGTTTCGAATAAATTTAATTTGTTGCATAGCTGAGATTTCAAGTTTACAAATTTTCCTGAAGAACATTTAAATGAAGGCAATCCAAGAAAACAATATAAATCGTGTTCAAAACTGTATTTTCAAAATATTAAAAACGAAAATAGCAGAAATTCTTTAGACGTAGTAACTTTTGCGAACATAAACTTTCGCGAATTAGCCAAGAAAATGTTTTTTCCGACATTAACTTTCGCGAATCACCAAAATTTAGCCTTAGCATTTTCAATGATTGAACCTAAAAACGTATTACTTTGATATCATAACATAAGAAATTCGTCAATTAAAGGGACATTTAAGCCGGGTGTCCACTGAAAATAGAAAGAACGGATTTTTTAAAAATTCGCGAAGAACGAATCAATTGACGAAGACCGAAAGTCATTTCGCGAACACATAGTGTGTCCATTGAAAGGATATTTTAAGCAAATATGCTTTTATTCTAAAGAAAAATCTTTTTTTTGCGGATTTACTATGGACAGTGAGGACGAACTGTTGTGTACAGCTGCTTTAGTTGTTTTAAGCAAAAGAAAAAAGAAAAAGCGTAAGCATAGGAAATATATAAGGATAGATCTTCACAACCAAGCTCCTGGTCAACTTTGAGCCAAGCATTTCCAACTTTGTTTTTATCCTTGAAATCTTTGCACGATTTATTGTATAAACATTTATATCTTCTGACACGTTCAGCCAAGTTTTCTTGTTCTCTAATTTCAAGTGGAGATTTCTTACCCATCTTATTAACCAAATGCATACAAATATTGGCACACAACAAAAGACTCCACACAGAGTATTAATTTTTCACTTGCAGTATCGCGGAGCTTTCATAACAAAGGTCTTTTCATCAAAACTCACATTGACGTCATTATCACCGCGGCATTTCTTTGAAGTACATATTTTTCGCGAAGAGCGAATATTTTTAAATGAAAACTTTTTCAATCTCATTCGCGAAAAATATGCGACTTTTCTTTCGGCATTAACAGGTGTTCGCATTCGCGAAAGTGTGTCCACTGCAGTAAGCTTTAATTTTTTCGCGAAAGTAATTCGCGAAGAACGTATTTTGCTTCAGTGGACACCGGGCCTTAGAGGAAAATAGTTTTTCGCGTTCATAAACTCGCGAATCACAACGTTTTGGATTTTTCGCTATATCAACTTTCGTGAATTGGGCCAAATTTCGCGAAATTCGCCAAAGTTTCTATCAGCCTAAAGTATTATAAGGACAATTGGTGAAAAAGATTTTTGGTCAATTTAAATGAGGAATTTAGCAGGAATCAAAGGTCGCAGATGACCGAAATTTTGTAATTCAAGAGAAGTAAATTTCGCGAAAGATACAGAAAACCACAAAAACCTCGACATTTCATTCCTTTTAATAAAGTTCATTTAACTTGCAAAATACAAATATTATGTCTTTCTAATGATATATAATTTTCAGATTATAGGGACAGAATCCTTTTGCGAAAAAACAAAAATTGGTTGAAAAGGCTAACGTGATTCCTACAATTCAATCTATTTAATACTCTGAAGTGTTTTACAAAATATTCAGTTCTTTTGATCGAGGTTTTTATATTTATTTAACAAAGGCACAAACACGGGAAAAATCAGAGTTTCAAAGAGAAAAAGATCGGAAACTCCACAAGTAAACTCCACTGATATCAAATGTGACGGTCTATGGGAAAAGGGGGCTTGGACATTTTTTACCGCGATCTTACTCCACCCACTGGCAATATTACTAAAACCGTCGGCGAAGAAGGTCATTTCCATTTGAGCTTAAATAGAAATGCGCTCCTCCACACACGTATTTTGAAGATTTTGAGAGGTAAACAAGTAAATTATGGATGGCTTTAAATGTCCCCTTTTCCCATAGATCGTCACAAATATTTCTCTTCAATGATATATATTTTCAGACTAGGGACCGAATCTTTTTTTGCGAAGAGACATATATTTATCTAAAAGGCTGAACACGTGATGCATATAATCCAATCGAAGATGGATAGGTCCTGAAAAGCAAATCACAGACATTTTTATTGAAATTTGATAAACAAATTCGGACCAAAATGATGTTATTCATACGATGGCGACATTAAACAACTACGGGAAAGAAGCTGATGACCACAATTCGTAATTAAATAACCTTAGTGTGCATGCTTAGACAAGGACATTCCCATTCCGAAAGCCGTCTCACGAAAACCTGAAAGTTCAAAAATTGACCAGATAATCTGGATAAACTATGGATGAACAATTGCGAACGTTAAGCTTTCACGGTCGGCGGGCAAAATGTATTTAAAACTTTGTTGTGAAAATCCCCCGTTTCCTGTGAAGCTTGTAAGTTTAATGTCACATGTGAGCCAACGTTCGCGAATGTCGCAGAACTGTCCTAAGATATATCAATTTCTATGTTGCGGGAGAGCACGAGGACACATTGTTATAATTTCGGCGGAAAAAAACGTTAGCTTTCTGTTACCGCGTTAAAGTCGACTGCGAGTGGTAAGCCAATGTTCGCAAAGGGTTTTCACAAGAAAATAAGCCCGGAAATCCCCATTTCTCGATAATTTACCGTGAGAGAGTGAGATCGGTTTAAAAAGAAGGAAATAAGAGCATAAACGGGAGAAATACATAATCAAAGACCAGTGATGTGTTAATTTTAAAATTTGTGGCTATTAAGGGAATGAACCCCTTGATCCGCCCCTGATTGACGTTTTCACAAATACTCTGAGGAAAGCACAGGAGAGCAAAAAAAAAGTTACCTTCAATACATAAAGTGTGCAGTATATTTCCTTGCTACTGTCTGCAAAGCATGACAGAGTTTTAGACTTATGGTAGCTTCAAATGGAACTGTAGAGCATACAGGATTCTATACAGAGAAATTTTAACGTACGAGCCATGCAATCACAAGAATAGTGCTGTACAAAACTCCTATCATTTCTTATTATCTTTATCTTTACAAAACTGGAATAAGCTAACATTCAAGAAGAATTTAAAAATTGCAACCTGCCATAAGGTCATTTTTTCCACATGAAAATTGTCTTCTCAAATTGTCATTAAACCAAACATAATTCACAGCGTCTGAAAGAGGATTCAAATTCACCAGAGTTATGCCGATTGCGAAATAATGAGGACTTATTTGCGCTCCGAAATAATTTTCGGTAACTTTCATCAACCAGCATGGCTACCATAGTAACACGAAAGTGATTACAAATCATAAGCAAGAGTAGAAAGCCATTATGTCTTTCTTCATTATCACTGTGCGTTTCTACAGTCTTATATGTTGGTGTTCGTCTTCTAAAGCATTATTAAGTGTCCTCCTTTCCATTAAGAAAACTTTCAATACAAAAACACCAAATAAAGGAGAACTAATTACCATTAACAGAATGTGAATACTGATGTGAATGTTATCATATTGATAGGTTATTTGGATGTAAAAGCAACGATCAATTGTCAACATCCTCCAAATGTAAAATTACTTAAACTTGCAGAAACTACCAACGGCAAAACGAGAAATAAACCAGTGAAAATATGACTGAAGTTCTGCGGGATACTCTCTCTTAATTACTGTCATGTTAAATTCGTAATACAACCGTGTTTAATACTTATGAAATTTGTTTCCCCTTTTTTTTTTGGCGCTGTAATTGTTTTTCTTAAGTGTCATACAGATGGTTTTTTCAATAACATCATTCATTCAAAATAGCGCAACTAATCCTGGATATTCCAGTCCAAATCTCTCCTTGCCTTGCTGAATTGCTTGACCGCGTATACGATTTGTAAAGTTACGCGTGCGCGACTTTGAAAAGTGGATTTGAAAATGGATTTGAAATATTTTGTAGATTTGAAATATTTTGTGGATTTGAAAAATATTTCTAGATTTGAAATATAGTTTCGGATTTAATAATTTTTCCAGATTGTCCCTTCTTGGCTTCCGTATGGTTTCGATAGAGCAACCTCCTTTGTTTTTATCTTAAAATATATCTTATTATGAAACTTTAAAGCTAGCTTAGTTTCTCAACTAAAGAAGTATTTAAAAATGATATGAGAACGGAATACATCTACGGTCGATCTCAGTTAATCAGTGAGCTGCCAGATTTCATCATTGTTTTCACAGACCTCACGCAATCGACAAAATTATGAAAAAAGACGCGTGCGGAGTGTATTAATACACTCCTCCACAGGAGTTTTTGCCGGCTGGACAATTCATCAGTTTATTCTAGACCTCAGTTTATCAGTGAGGTCGCAGATGTCCTACTGTAATTGTTTGTTGGAGCACAACGAATTCTTATGAATAACATGGTGATTTCTGCATGTTTCATCAATATTAATATACTCCTCCACAGGAGTTTTTGTCGGCTGGACAACTTATCAGTTTATTACAGACCTCGGTTTAACAGTGAAGTCGCAGATGTACTACTGTAATTGCTTGTTGAAGCAAATCGAATTCTTGAAGATAACTATGTAGATGTATCAGAGTACAGGGGCCGCGGAACAAATTCTTCTTTAGAGGGGGGGGGGGGGGGAGTTGAAATTTATAAACGAGGCAAGATCAATGTTTTTAATTGCGGTTATTCGTATATGAAATTGGAATCAAAGGGGGTGTTTCTTTTGATTTTTAGGAAAAAGAAAACAACAAGTATCTATAAGAACACAGCTACCTGTTTATTCTCATTTACAGACTAAAATTTCGTTACAGTTATTATCTCTTTTGTTTATCATCAATAAAGGTTATAATTCAAACTATAGATAGAGAACTAAAACTTATTAAACATCAATAAAATCAACTTCATATTTTTCCATTCGTCATATAAACAAGACGCGTTACCACAAAAACTCCCACAGTTAATTATCAAATTTCTAGGAGTAACAATTGATCAAAATATTACATCGAATACTAAATGTATATCAAATTAATCTCCACCAGATTATCATCTTTATGTTTATGTTCAAAAATCGCTTGACACCAAGAAATTCTGATTCTAATTTTCACCTTATTGACCACAGGTATCCCACAAGATTTTCAAAAAACAACTTTGCAAGATCGAGATTCCTTTTGAAACGCACAGAATACTCACTAACACACAGAGGACCTATTCTCTGGAATTCTGTCTTACCCAGACATAACATCTCTCTCCATCTTCAAGTCGTTACTGAAAAAATTCCTCCTAACAAAATAACAATGAAACTATTTTCTTCTAATATTTCCACAGTTCTTATATTTCCAACCTCCTAAACTTTCTCTCTTTCCTTATATCCTCTTCTTTATACAAATACCATTTATGACACTTTCATACTTCTGTTCTCTCGTCTACTTTGTACATTAACTTCATCAGTTTTGTAAATATAGCATACTTTATTAATAAACATTATATAACTGTTTGTACATAATGAAATATTGTAATGAAGTGCTCGCTGTTGTGATACTAGTAGGGTCTTGATGATAAGACCATTTGGTTTTATGTAAATAGTTAACCAAAGATGTAAACTTTGTACTGGCAAATATATACAATACAATACAATACAATGAATTTTAGACATACTACTTAAAAGCCATTGATACTGTATGTTAAAGCAATAAAAAACAGCAGGAGAATATAAACAAGATGTTGAATACAGTACCTTAATGAGATTGCTAAGTTAAAAATTATTTAGAATAGTCAAATCGCAAAATCGGTGATAACCTTACAACAACACTGAACCGCGAAATCCGCGAAAACTCCTAACAAAATTCTAACTTTATCAACAATAGTTTTACAGCATAACTTCTCCCCCACTCATATTGCTCACGAAAGTTACATTATTAGTTGTTACGCTATTTCCCAAGGACTGGGGATTCTTGCGATGTAAACGCACCTTCAATAATGCTTTTTTCAAATGTTTTTTCAACTCTTCATTAAACCAAACATAAATCAGGGCATCTGAAATAGGATTTAACGTTACTAGGGTTATTCCGATTGCAAAAAAATGATGACTTATTTCGGCTCCAAAATAGTGTTCGGCAACTTTGATTGACCAGCATGGTAACCATAGTAACACAAATGTGATTACACATCCTAAACACGCATAAAAGACGCGTATGTCTTTTTTCTTCATTGCTGCGAAAGTTCGGCGATGTTGTTTTGGTTGTCTCATAGTTGAAACATTCAACGCTTTGATCTTTTGTCTTTGTTTACGAATTGTGTGGAATATGAAGAAATTTGGGATAAACAGAAAAATGGAAGCTATTGGTAGAAGATATATCAAAAGTTTCATAGAATCGTTGTCTTCCACAACATCACCGTGTGTTCTATTTGTAAACAAGGCTGGCAACACATAGACAACGCATGAAGCAGGACTCAGTAGCATTAACAGAATGTGAATACTGATATGCGTATTATTATATCGAAATGGCATTTGGATGACCAAACAGCGATCAATTGTTAACATAAGTAGAGCCATTAACCCATACAAATAACCTCCAAAAGCAAAATTACTTAAACTTTCGGACACAACAAGAGCCAAAGCGAGAAATAAACCAGTGAAAATATGACCGAAGTTCAAGTTCAGTAATAGTTGGTTGGACTTCTTTGATCGTAGATCTCTTGAAATCAGCACAGTTACTGCAATCCCAGAATGAATGACCAAATTAACAATACCAAGAAAACTTGTCACAATTTCAGCGGGATAACCTCTCTCAAATACTGTCATTTTTTAAATTTTAAATCGATCGTTTTTCTTGTTTTATACAAAGTGTTTTTCCTCTATTAACAGATCTAAAATCAATGGCAATCTGATTCTTGATCAACACCCTTTATATTGTAAAAAAAGAAGAAGTTATTTCCTCTTGAAAATCTTAAGAAATTTTAAATTTTAATAATTCCACTGCCCATTATGAATATTTTAAATATTAAGGGCAATGTTTTGCTTTGATTTCAAAATTCTAAGAAATTACTTTTACACGAAAATATCATGAAAATAGGGGGCCCATGAAGATGAAAAGTTACCAATCATTGCATGGCGATTTCTGCCTTCTTTCAAAATGTACTGCATGTTAATAATTAATAAATATTAGTTAATAATTAATTAATATTCACGGAGTAAAATATTCTTGTTCCACCTGTTTTGTGAAAGTGAATATATTTAGTTTGTGGAATCATTGTTTTTAATCTTTGAAATACAACCCTTCTATAGTCTTTCAATAAAAACAAAAACAGACCTTTATTTTCGCACGATAAAAATAGATTGATTTTAATTTATGTATTTTCGCTCTACATGGGTAACTATTTTCACTTCGATTCAAATTAAAAAAAGAAACATTTTATGCCATCAAAAATGGGAAAGAAAATAGTTAATTCTTTCTCTCAAAAATTTGTTAAAACACAATCGACACCCAAATTTTCTCAAATGAAAAGAAGAAATCGACTTTCGTCACTTAACGTGACTTAAATTTTCTAGCTTAGTGGTTAGTTCAGGGTTTTACTTCATGTTACTTGAAAAGAAATACATTTCCCGGATGCCTATCCAATCTCTAAAACTAGCTGGTGGCCGAAAAACTCGAGTTTCGAATGAATTTAATTTGTTGCATAGTTGAGATTTTAAGTTTACGAATTTTCCTGAGGAACCTTTAAATGAAGGCAGCATATGAAAACAATGAATCGTGTTTTCAAAATATCCAAAACGAAAATAGCAAAGATTAACCAACATTAACTCTCACGAATCACCAAAATCTAGCCTTAACATTTTGAATGGTTGAACCTAATTAAAGGGAAAATTAAAGGGAAAATTAAAGGAAAATATTTTTTTCGCGTCCATAAACTTTCGCGAATCACAACGTTTTGATTTTGGTCAATATAAAGTTTTGCAGGAATCAAAGGTCGCAGATGACCGAAATTATGTAATTCATAGGAGGTAAATTTCGCGGAAGCTACCGAAAACCACAAAAACCTCGACATTTAGTTCCTTTTCATAAAGTTCATTTAATATACAAAATACACAATTCTTTTGCATCGAGAATTTTTTCCCTCACAAACATGCTAAAAACCAGGGCTTAATCATTATGGCACAGAATAAAAAGATCAAAAACATAAAAGAAAACTTCATTGATATCAAATATGTCTTTCTTATGATATATAATTTTCAGATTATAGAGACAGAATCCTTTAAGCGAAAAGCCAAAAGTTTGATTAAAAGGCTGAACGTGATTCCTACAATTCAATCTATTCAAAACTCTGAACTGTTTTATAAAATATACAGTTCTTTTGATCGAGGTTTTTATATTGATTTAACAAAAGCACAAACATGGGAAAAATCAGAGTTTACACATGAGGAAAAAAGATCAGAAAGAAAAAAGTAAACTCCACTGATATCAAATGTGATGGTCTATGGGAAAAAGGGGCTTAGACATTTTTACTGCGATCTTACTCCACCCGCTGGCGATACCACTAAACCTGTCTGTGGAGGAGGTCATTTTTATTTAAGCTTAAATAGAAATACACCCCTCCACAGACGTTTTTTCAAAATTTTGGGAGGTAAACAAGTAAATTATGGTTGGTTTTATGTCTCCTTTTCCCATAGCCCATCACAAATACTTCTCGGAATCTTTTTGCGAAGAGACAAAGGCTGAACACGTGATGCATATAATCCAATCGCGCATGGATACGTCCTGAAGAGCAAATGACAGACATCTTTAATGAAATTTGACATACATATTCGGACCAAAATGATGTTATTCGTACAATGGCGACATTAAACAACTGCGGGGAAGGAGCTCACCCCCACAATTCGTAACCATGCTTACACAGTAAACTCTAACGCTTTCACGGTCGGCGGGCAAATTTTATTTATAATTTTGCCGTGAGAATTACCAGTTTCCTATGAAGTTTGCAAGTTTACTAGTCATATGTAAGCCAACGTTAGCAAATGTCGCAGAATTGTCCTAAAATATATCAACTTATATGTCGCGGATCAGCGCAAGGACACATTGTTATAATTTAGGCAGCAAAAAAACGTTAGCTTTCTGTTACAGCATTAGGGTCGACTGCGAGAGGTAAGCCAATGTTTGCAAAGGTTTTTCACAAGAAAATAAGCCTGGAAATCTCGATTTCCCGTTGACTTACCGTGAGAGAGTGAGATCGTTTTATAAAGAAGGAAATATGCGCATAAACGGGAGAAATACATAATCAAAGACCAGTGATGTTTTAAAATTTGTAGCTAAGGGATCTTTTATACTGATATTTTGTATTGCACCACAATATTTTGAACGTTCGCAACTGCGAACATTGCAAACTCCTGGATCCGCCCCTGATTGACGTTTTCACAAATACTCTGAGGAAAGCACAGGAGAACAAAAAAAATTACCTTCAATACATAAAGTGTGCAGTATATTTCCTTGCTACTGTTTTCAAAGTATGACAGAGTTTTAGACTTATGGTAGCTTCAGATGGAACTTTTTATAGCTAGCCAGGTTAGATCAACGCGAGTTTGCTAAATTACGTGGGTTGCGTGGGTGCGTGGGTTGCGTGGGTACGTGGGTGCGTGGGTCGAAATCGAAAGTGCGTGGGTCAAAATTAAAATTGCGTGGGTCAAAATCGAAAGTGCGTGGGTCAAAATAAAAAATACGTGGGTCAAAATCGAAAGTGCGTGGGTCAAAA
>JAUBWS010087408.1:14468-25347 GCA_032270445.1 Darlingtonia californica | reverse complement strand
CCTTGTCTCAATGTTTTTACTCAGCACTGCATGCGTGCAAACTATCAAGCATACATTTGGAGACAATGCTTTAATCCAATGATTGATGTTAGTGAACCGACCGATCATGGCTGGTGTATGAACGATGGCACCCTGGACATACAGTGGATGACTTGTAACCCTGCTCCTGACGAGGTGATATCTTACCATAGTATTTTTTTTCTATTGCAGTATAGTAAAACCAAGTGAATAGCCAGATCAACATGATGGTTAACTAGTCTGTCGTAAACTACCCAGATCACGACGATTTTTGGTTATTTTTGGTTAATTTGACTATTATTTTTTCAAAGAAAACTTTCCGTTCGATGAATAATACCTGAATGTAACAAAGAGACATTCAATTCATGATGAGTCAAAGTAAGATAACACTTTATAAAAATCTTTGTCCTATTTTAGATTCTTGAACTGGTTTCGTGCTCTTGCAAACGTTCATGCAACGAAAAATGCCCGTGTTTTGACAACGATTTGATCTGTACTGATGCTTGTCAATGCATTTCCTGTTCAAACGTTAACGAAAATGAAAATGAAAATGAAAGTGACGAGGAAGAAAATTTTGGTGACGTAACGAGTGACGATTCAGAAGATGATAACTGAAAAGACGCTATGAATATATTAGTTAAATAAATATATTAGCAGATTTAATTTTGTTGATAGGAGCTTTTACACTTCTTTACTGTTGACTCTTAAAACCTCTATTTCGGACGAAAATTACTGAAATTCTGGTCTGCAAAATACACAAAAATGATAAAGTTCAATTCCTAAGTTCATTTTGGACTATATGAAGCAAAATCCATAAAAGAATCAAATTTAATGATCGAATAAACTTAAAACATAACAAGTATGCTGATATGTTGATTCGTCTTCAAAAGTCAGATCTACGGTGTGCCCTTCAATCTGTGTAGAATATGTACCACAAATGTTAGATTCATACCAAGAACATCAAACTTCAAACTCTTCATAGAATTTATAATATATTGGTATATAAAAACCTCGTCCTAACAATGGAATCCATTAGAAATAGAGGTTTAATAGTGTTAATTTACTGTAAAAAAGTGAATTTTTGAGAATTCTGGTCCTTAAAATGTACAAAAATTTACGAAAATTTTCACTTTTATAACTTAAACCTATTTTTTTACTTAAAATAGTCTAGAATTCATAAAAATTTCGAAAAGATGCGACAAAGAAGTCCCTAGTGAGCATGTTATTGATAAAAGGTCTCATAGGGTCAAAATTCAGGTATAGCCTTCACTGCGTGTAAAATACAGACCAAGCATGACCGAATTAGGCCTATTAACATCGATTTTCGAAATCTACATAAAATTTCTGAAATTTTGGTATATAGAAACCCTGTTCACCAAAATGTCCGTGTTTTTCGAAAATTGGGGTGCTATCTCATGGACTATATTCGTCGAACGGCATATTACATTCCCAATAAAAATCATGCAAGTTCATGCCAAGTATGAAAACTTTTCGAATTGCTAAATTAAATGCCGCAAAATTCAATACCTTTGTAATCGTAGAAACTGTCTGTCAGGCGTCTTTTTCTAAGTTTGAAGCGCAAAGTGAAATATTATTTAAAAATATTTAAAAACAAAAAATACATGATAAGCGAATGTGATACGTATATGCTTTCACGTGTAAAGTTAGAGGAGTTAAAGCAAGGGAACGTTGAATCACTTTTTCAAAAATGTGTTTGTTGTTCCTCGCCTCGGGATGGTTAAAACCTTCCAGATTTATTCATAAGTTGTGTTTATAAAAAAGAGCAGCAGCACGTCCCGGGACATCCCCTGGACGTCTTCTCGTCCTGAAAACATTTGAAATATTTGAGGCCGTCAATTGAAAGAGAAAGAATTTAATAATGTATGTAGATTTTCTTGGTTAGTTCAAATAAGACACACTTGATTAATAAGGGATCTAACTATCATTTTTAAATGATCGCGAGTAAACAGCAAATAAAGGACGCTTCATTTTAGACGAGGAGACGTCCCGCGGACGTCAGGAGGACGGACTGTGCCCAAAGGGAATCATAATCACTAACCACTTAATTGATGAGTTCATGGCATTTTCATTTGATTACCATGAAATCAATCACCAATGAAACTTTTGGCTTTGTACTTGCAAATCGCAGAAAAAGCCAAAGGGTCATTGAGTATTTTTCTCGAATTTGTAAGAGTCTATGGAATTAATTTATTGAAGCACGAGAGATAAAAAATGAAATGACAAGGGGGTGGGGGTTTAGACAAGATATCCAAGGGATAGTTAAAGAATTATGATTGGATATCCGACGGGTCTTGACCTGAAATTAGATATCCTCCCCATGAGGAGTAGGTTGGGTATGGAAAATTTATGGAACATCCCATCCCATCCCAAATCACATTTTACCATCATGTACGTATATTTTAGCATAAATTTACTATCATTTTCGATATTCCAGTCACCTCTTTCAACGTCGGTTACTTCCCATCATCAAAGCGTTGGTATTGACGATCATGATTTTCGTAATTTTCAAACACACGCACTGGATGGTAAATCGCCGAAGCTAAAATAAAAGAAAAAAGAGATTTGTTCGTCGTGCAAAATCATCAAAAAACCTCTGTTGAGAAGTGCATTTGTATTGAAACGTCACGCGAATTATCGTAGAAGTATACTACTCCACATTTTAATTTTTTTTATTTTTGGTGTAAAAATTTCGCGTGGCAAAGTTGCAAGATCCATGCCGAAGTTTATATACTTAGAAGTTTATCCTAATTAAATCACAGTTGGTTCTTAAAATTGACTATCTAAGAAAAAAAAAATAAAGTTCGAATAAGGATTTACCGTACGGTGTCGTGTCAGGTAACCCCTAGTATGTGCCAGACCCTCCCGCAAACGAAAACTTCCGTGAGAAGACCCTACAGGATACAGGGTAGGTAACCGCCTCCATCCATGAAAATATCTATCAAAACTAACAGTTTAGTTTTAATTTGAAATTTATAAAAACAAATTGTGAAAATATGGATATTTCCGGGAATTAAGGGTTAAAACAAAGCCTTTCAGATCTCCAAATCGATAATGGGAATAACGACGGTGTTTTTGTAACAGGATTTCAGCATCAAAGTTTTTTGTAAAATCGAGACTGATTTCGTCTTGAATGTTCAATCAATTCTAAGAGACTTTAATACTGAAGAAAGAATGTTTGAATTTTGCAACTAATCTGGAAAACTTCTTTCCCCTTAGGAACTTCGAAATTTAGAAAGCTGAAAGCGCAGAATGTGGCACGGATACTACCTTAGACACGATTAAAATACCTCCTTTTTAGATTCGCTAAAGGGAAGAGTTTTAATTTAAAAAATCCTCCTTTAAGAGCATAATAATTGATTGCGAACAAAAATGATTGCAGCATTAATGATTGCCGAAAAAAAATTACAAAACTGAATATAACAAAATTCAGAGAAGGGCTATAAACTTCGGAGAAAGTAAGAAAATATATTTTTGTCCGCAATAATTATGCCTTCGTTTATACAAATACCTCTTCTTCCCAAGCTTCGTCTTTTCAATATCTTCTTCAATGCTGGCAATTTCCTGACAGCAGTTAGAACTACTGCCAAGAAGGGAACATACGATAGCACATAGATGCACGTGATGAAATGCTTTTGATCAACGTAAAGGTTTTTGATTCCCATGCTGAGAACTGTGATGATCGTTAGGGTTGTCAAGACAACAGATTCCACTGTATTGATAAAATTATCTTTGAAGGGCCGTACAAAGCTTAAGATGACGGTGATGAGGAAACAAGACATCCCGAGTAGTGACATTTGTGATATCGCTGCACTTGGAAAAAAGATACCAATCGCATACATTTCCAAGCGACAAACGAAGTAAAAAATCCAAAACCATTTCCTACCCACTTTGAAATACGCGCTCACTTTATCTTCGAATCTTCTCAACCACTCGAAAAGGTAAATGTCGACGCGAAGCAGCAGGACGATTTGAGCAATACTGGATAAGGCGATCAGAATCAACACAAAGATGGCTACAATTCCATACCCAAGATGTTGATTACCAAAATACTCTACAGCAGCGTATCGGAAAAGGTATTTTTTGTTATCGATGGTGATGTAGTGTAGCAATTCGAACGACACGCGAATAAAATCGCTGAAACACATGACCCATACAATTGACATGGTTTGATACCAACGTTCCAGCCACTTGCGTTTGTTTCGAACAACTAAGTACAGTATGATCATGAATATGCACATCCATGTAGGAATGAGGTACCCGTAAGCAACCTTATGGAGGGCGTTCATTCCATTCCACAGGCAGTAAGAAGGGTAAACGCTATTGCTGGGAGTGAACTGGAAAACGGACATGATGAAACTCAAGAATTTATCAGTTTCCTGACCGCTGGTATAGAGCAAGTCCATGACTTCGTAGGCGTAAAGGCAGATGTTTATGTTGTAGCTCATGATGTCAATGTTCATAACCATGATCAATAAAATAAACAAACTCAACCCTATTATAGTGACTAAGGAAACCCAAATCCAGCCGATACTATTCTTCTTGCAAAGTTGACAAGAAAATTTGGCTGTTACGGCAGAATATCCAGGAAGACATTCGCTACACAGCCTTGAATTTTGTGCACGGTTTCCTACGCATTGCTTGCCCTTAACGTAACTAGTGTAACGTTTACCATGACAATATCCCGTGGGACAAACATAAGAGCTATTCTCATTAGGGTTGACCCAACGGTTCGCTTCTAAATAGATATCACCACTGTCACACATAGCAATTCCATTGTCCTCGTTATTGATCGAATCGCATTCACAGGTTCCGTTTTGTAGCACGTAGCCAAATTGACATGGACTGAAAGTGACTTCCATTATAGCTTCCTCCAAGAAGACATCAGACGTTGTCCTGACTTTGATCACAAAGGACTGATTCACCCCCTCCGGCTGTTGGTTCAGTAGACTCAGCTTAATCGATTCTTTATCATCAACAACAAAGGTCGGGTTGCTTTCTACCTTTGCCACACCACTGGGTTTGAAGAAGATGGCAACGCTCTCGCTAACGTTATTCTCCCTCTCGTCTGTTAAAACAATATGGGGATTCAACAGTGCACCTGGGTATGATAGCCATTCTTTGTACTCTAGAGGTCGCATATGGACGGCGTTTGTTGAAACTTTGGTTGAGTTCCCGGTGAAAATGAAGTTCTTCCAGCTTGTGATTATCTCCAATCGCTTTTGACCAGGTAGCCGGCAACTTTGAAGAGATGAAGCGTAAATATCACGACCCCTTGAATAAGTGCAGTTGTTGTTGTTAAAGATCACCGTACCGTTAAAGGAATCTACAGTAGTATCGTGAAAAAGGATAAAGCAATGGTACATGTTCAATTCGGTTGTGCTCCACGGCATTAGAGAAGGCCCTGGAGTTAGCACGTACATAGCACCACCCGCGTTGGTGGCCCGATTCCCGTCAAATGTTAGATGGCTGTTCATCGTCAAAAATAACAAGGCGTGTTCATAAAACGCTATGGCTCCACCATTGTAGCCAACGTTGCTCAAAAAGTTTATGGCACCATATGCATACATTTCACTTGAATCAAGTACAACTGCCGAATTGTTGTTGTGCTGGAAAACATTAAAATCGCCGGTGAAATTTAATGTTGAGCGTAAGGCAAACACACTGCCTTGACCAGGAGAAACGTCACAAGATCGGCTATTTGACCAAGAAATATCAACATTTATCAGATTCACAAGGACATTGTTCAAGTGAATGGCTGAGCCCACTTTAGCTTCGTTACCATACATAGTAACGTTTTCCAAAACGAATGTTTCAATTTCGGATTTAGCGTTAGATCTCATAAGGGAAATAGCTCCGCCTACACTAGCCTGGTTGTTTGACAGCCTGGACTCACGCAAAAAAAAAAAATTGTTTTCTTTTGAGTTTTGACTAATAAAAATACTTCCGCCAAACAGGGAAGCCGTGTTATATTCCATAGTTACGTTGGTCGCATGAACTTGGTTGCCGCTCGATTTCTTGTCAAATTCAACATAAAGTCCAGCCCCTATATATGCTGAGTTCTTCCGTGCGATGATGTTCTCAAAATGTACGCTATTCTTCTGAGTACTTTCACCGAAGAATATGCTAACTGCAGCTCCTTTAGCGTATGGCAAATTCGCGGTTGCATTTGAAACATTCTGGCTCAAAGCATAAGTCCCAACGAATGTTGAATTTGTAATGGAGATGGAGTTCGAGTTTCTCTCAACCCAATAAATAATCACACCGCCACCGCTTGTATAGTATTTGCCTTGATACCTTATCAAAACTTGTACTGAAATCAATACGGTGATATGGGCAATCAAGCTACTATCAACATCACTAAATAATAAGGCGTAACCGTCACTAGAAAGGAAGGTCAAATACTCGAGGTGAACCTCACTGCTGTGAAGAAAGGATACAGCGGCCGATATGTTGACGAGATCTGTCTCTTTCCATTGAAACTCAACATTTGATCCACACTCCTGAAAAATTAAGTTTCTAATTCTTACATGATGACAGTTCGAAAACAACATATTCGATTGGTTTGTACAGGAGATAGCTGCACGGTCGCTTCCGTTTCCGTACGTGGTAATCGATAGATCGTTAACGGAATCGATGTTTATCGTTTCGTTTAGTGTGACATTCGATTGTATGTAGATACACGTATTATTCAAGTCGAGTATTTTTAACACTTCTGTCAAAGAGCTGCAGTGGAAAATGTTTGGTGGTGTACATTGACATGGTAACGTTTTATCAGTTTGGTTAACAAAAACTACCTTTTCACAAGGTCTTGCCCATCCAAACAAAATATAGGAGAGTGACAACACCAACAGATATCGAGCCTTTAGGAACATGGTATACTAAAATAAATCATTGCCACCAAATTTACCGTTGTTTGTTTATTATTTTCTTTACTGTTTCAACTAAAAGAAAAATAAGAACAGTGATTTATTCTCAGAAACACAATTATACCTTTCCTGAGAGAATTAATTAGGATTCTCCATACCTCGTTTTGAGACTAATTCTGTCTCGACAAAGAACTCCCAAATGTTATATTACAATTATTGTATCTGTTCTTTGTATCATTTCGTTGAAAAGTTGTTTGCCATATAACTTAATTTAATTGGAAAACGAGGTAAAACAGTAATTAAAACAGTAATTAGTACAGTAATTAATACACTACAGACACTGTTTAAATGCCCCAAATGACTTTCATTTTACAGATAAAGAACTTTTATTGCAGCAACACAAACATTTTTTTTCTCATTAATTTCTCATATTGTAGCCGTAACCATGACTATGAGAATCTTGTTTATAGAACAAACTTAAAATCAAGTGGATAAACCGCCGTCTCATGATAAAATTATGACAGTATAACGTAACAAATTGCTCGTGAGACTACTTGCTACTTGAAGTCACAAATATCTGGTGTCAGAATGTTTTTTTCTCTGATGAAAAATTACAGGTTTTTTTTTCTGTGGGGAGGGAGGGGGAGGGGTACTTGTCTAAAACTTATTTTGTCTATTAAAATTTTTCAATAAAATTTCAAGGATTTTCCCTAAATTTGTTGAAATTGCAACAATGAAGACTGAGCTCAAAATTTCGTAATTTTGCGACCCTTAGCGGAGCACGGAAGGGTGAAAAATCATACCCTAACGGGCAGCACATACCCGTATGATCACCCCCCCCCCCCCCAGATTTTAGTCTACTGGGAAAATCAGTTAGGGGTTACAAGTGAGCTTCCACCTGTTCTTAGCTTGTTTTCAGTTTTTAGGGCTATTTCATCTTACATGTCTTATAAAATTTTGTTCTTATAAACAGAAAAATAATCTTTCATATATAGTATAAAAATATATGAAAATCATATAATATACAATAAGGAACAAGAACGAAAATCATTTTGTTACTTTAAAATTCTCACTAGTAATTATAGTTGCTGCGCGCTTTGACTGAGAAAGTCAACTCATTGGAGAATTTGATTTAAAAGAACCTATCTACAAAAACATTACTTTCAAAGACCGACTTTCCTTCTGGCACAAAAATGTCCTCTTTATATGTCTGTTTCACGAAGTTCAGAGTAGGTTTCACATTTACCCAAGGTGGAATTAGAATCTTAAACAGACTTTTCAAGAGACCGCCATTTTAGCAGATCTTGTCTCGGTTTCAATTACCTTAATATGTCTGACATAACATTTACCTTATGGTAAGTAAATGTTGAATGAATGCTCGATAACCTTTCTAAACAATTAAAAACTTTATTTCGATATTTTATCCAACATTCTGTCTGTAAAATGTCATCAAAATGTTGGCTGTTATTGTTTATCCTGTTTAAGCGGGTCTATATGTAATGACTGTAACAATGATTATATTGAAAGCCAAAAAACCCATAAATTCTAAACTGAGCATTCTAACACTTCAAACAGAGGTCCACATTTAAACCGGTTTTCCACTTGCGAATTTTTCGTGCGAAACAATAAATATATTGAACCTTTATTGGTTAGTGATGTTTTTTACCAATTAATTTGTATTGCTTTCTATTGAAAACCGGCTTTACGTGTTTGTTTCAGGGAAAATTCGACCTTATATTTCTATTTGAAACCTAGTATTCCTTATTGAGGCTAAACATATAAATAGCAACGAAACAGTATAAGAAACACTGTGGAGAAAACATTAACGTAACTACAATACAATTGTAAATTAATTTCTATAAATTTTCATTTTAAAACTCCTTAAAATTCTAATCAATCCAGAAAATTACTATTATCTATGCAAACTCCACAGTTCATTCCTGCCTTTCATTCAGTAAACTTAATAACGTTTTAGCTACGTATGTGTAACACTGCGTAGAAAACATAAACGTAACTACAATACAATTGTAAATCAATTTCTATAAATTTTCATTTTTAAATTATTCTAATACTTCTCAAAATTCTAATCAATCCAGAAAATTATCTTAAGGACATAATTTAATTGCAAACAAACATAATTACGATAAAAATCATTGGAAATTGATAACTGCCACTTTTGCATAAACTTACAATAACTGGTGCATTCTAATTGCTGAGTATTGACCTGGAATATAATAATTTAAAAACTGAAAAAAGAATCAAAGCGCCGGACTAAAAATACAGAAAACAATAATTCCAAGCCAAATTTGTGTTTTTTTTTGTTTTTTTTTGCGCAAAACGTCGCAAAATCAATATTAGCGAGGTTAAGCAAACCAAAATCTACGGCGTACGATGCAGCACAGCCGTTCTGGAAATTAGTATTTCAAGCAACTTTCAGCAGCACAATCGATCAGTGTTTAAGTTCGGTTGCCCGTACGTCGTATATAATGGTTTGCTTAACCTCGCAACATTCCAACCTGCAATTTATCAAATTGCAGTTATCTATGTCATTAAGATAATCTTAAGTCGGTTTCTAAAGATTTATATGAAAATATCAATATCAAACAAATTTACAGTATATACACGATTCAAAAAAATTAAATGTTCGAATGTATATGCAAAATGCGCAATTTTTGTAACTTATTTTAAGAATAATCTATAATCATCTAGCTTGTACCACTCTTCCCTCTAAGAAGAACTTCCAGCGGAGAAAATAGACTCCCGTCCCGCTACGGAGGCTGGTGTGTTGCCCTGACGTACCAACGAGATATGCAATTGATTAACTTAAAACCAACGAGAATTTGTAAAAATTCGGTAGCAATTGATTAACTTAAAACCAACGAGAATTTGTAAAAATTCGGTACGGTTAAAGTGCGTTGTACATCGTCCTTTGAAACGATTGCTTGAATCCCTAAACTCTAAATAGGCACGGATCTTGAGGGTCAGCAAATCTTCATATGTCAATATCTATGGCTGAATGACAATAAACAACGACTCCTTCATGATCTTTTAATCTTCTTCTATAAAATAGCTACCCTTCAAGATCCGCTTTGAAAGATTCATCCAAATTAAATTTGTTTTTTAATTATAGGCTATAACTTCTGAGCGATTGAGAATTGGCTCTAATAAAACATTAAAAATTTCTTAAAGAGCATAAAAAGAGCTGAGTTATCTCATTTTTGTGTCCTGGCAATCCAGTTTGAAAAGTTGAATTCTTGAAAATTAATCTTGACCTTTTGCAAAAGTAAAAAAGGTCTAAAAAGGTTCAATAACCTAAAAAAATTATTTATTCGTTTATTCGAAACAAAATTTTATGTTAACATTAAGTTAAAATCACTGTACAGAATCTAAAAAATTAAAATAAAAACTGTCTGCCGTGTTACACATTCCACGGTTTGTAAAATAAAGAAAAAGGTTAAAACTCTAATGTCAATAATCCGTACGCAAAGCCCATAAACGAGATTGAATTTAAAGCTAAGCTGTGTTTTTCCTATTCGCCTCAACCGTGAAAAATTCTCCCAATAAAAATTGACGCAGTACAAAAACCTTGCAACTATTCTGAAAAATCTATCAAAACTTGACAGCAGTTTATACTAACAAAACGCTGTAGACCGTTCCGCGTTGTGCCAAAAGACTACGTAATGTTTTCGTTTGTTTTGATTCCTTTCATTATGACGGCCAAAACATTACATCATAGAAACCATTGGTTGGTTCCGCGCTTAGCCGTTTCTATGACGTATATTGTTAATAAACAAAAGGAATAAAAAAAATAAACAAAACATTCTGTAATCTTTCCACGCACCGAAGAACGGTCTAATGACAGACGTAAAGCCGTTTTTTCGCAAATGGATGTATACTACTTTTGCAATAAAACAGTATTTTGTCAAAACATTCTTTCCATTCATCATCTTCATTTGGGCTCATCTTAAAGAAGA
>JAUBWS010087408.1:2058-14368 GCA_032270445.1 Darlingtonia californica | reverse complement strand
ACTTTTGCAATAAAACAGTATTTTGTCAAAACATTCTTTCCATTCATCATCTTCATTTGGGCTCATCTTAAAGAAGAGAAAAGATGTAAATTACTTTCCTTTTGCAAACCAATTTTGTAAAAAGCTGTAAGTTACCACACATGATCAAACATTTGAGGTGAGATACACCCTTTTGCAAAAAAACGGCAGCGTAGATCTAGAAGTATTTCAAAGGTAATTTATATGTCACTATCTATTACCTGTTGCTAATTAATCTTTGAAACTCCGCCGTTAATTTAGCAGTGCCCCATATTGCGCGTCTGATTGAAAAGAAACCGGACCATATTAATTAGCTACATTTTGATATTCAACAAACCAGGATCTGGCTACCTTATGAATACCCAATGAATTGACATCCAAAATCAGCTTCATTTACATCAACATCTTATCTATCGAAACGATTTAATTTCCAATACCTGAATAAAATGCACGAGCAGGGAAGTTGCTGCTTGTTCTTCCTATAAGATAAGAACGATAAAATTATTGGTTAAGAATCAGACTAGAATAGTCTAAGCAGACTAGAATAATCTAAGAACTAAATGGGTAAAGATTCCACAAATAATCCCATTCTTAAAATCTACTCTCTATCTATCGAGTATTCAAGTCTTTAAAATTTCGCTTTTGAAGAGGGACTTTTAGTAAACGTTTTGACAAGAGGCAGTTAGGTACACAAGAATGACTTTGGGTAGAACTCAAGGGGCGGGTGGTAATGTTTATCTCGCAAAATCTTATGAATTACGTCACATGCATGAGGCACGATTTCAAAAGCGTTTCGCGTAATAAATAACACTTACTTATACTAACTGATTGCATTCGCCTTCTCCATGAGATCATATGCAATGTAATGGTGTAGATAATTGCTACCACAAGACAACAGAAGGGAGCTGCCAGCAGAATCTCAACTATAGTAGATCCTGTTTGATCGGAATCGTTATCATCATCATCTCCTACGGTGCCGATGGCACCAATCATCAGCATGTCCAGATAGATGAAGGTCTCAATGACATTGTAACTTAATTCCAAATATGGCTTCTTGAAGGTAAAAATACCAACGAACACCATTGAAACGAGAAGCAAACAAGTCGTTTTATCTGATTTCACGTACAGCTCACCAAATGCCAAAAAAGTAGTGAGAAAGGCGGTGTAGAAAAGGAAAAACCATTTGATTCTCTCGGAGCTGACAATGGAACTCATTGTGTTTTCTTCGAAGTAACCCATTAATATTGGATTCCTTCGTCTCATTTCACGCCAGATCAACAGTAAACAAACCACGGTGAGCAAGAAAGTAATCAAAGCGCATAGAAACATCGGCAAATGTCTTTGTCCACAGTATTCTTCTTTGGCAAAATGGTAGACATATGTTGAGCCATCGATATAAACTCCATGCAAGGTCTGTAATGTGAATTTCACGATGTCAATGTAATATATCATGAAGACCAAAGGCCAGGACCTTAAAACGGCCATCATAAGATTTACTCTGGATTTGGAAATGAGAAATAGTATTGCATACAAGACCAACCATAGCAACCCAGTTGCAAATCTTACCCATAATCTGGACAGGTTGTCCATGTTGTTCATCACACAGAAACCCTCAGTAAAGTCCCCGTCGCTGTTAAACATTGTAAAAACTAAGGAGTTGAATTCACCAATACGGTTGATCAGTAGAGAAGGTACTAACTGGTAGAAGACAATTATTGGTATGTAATATGCAGCAAAATTGTGGTAATTTAAGAAGGCGAATAGACAGCATAACAAGAATATACTAACAACGACCACGATGGAAAACCAAACAATGTTCAAATCTTTAGAAGAGCAATCCATGCATTGACTATTCCCAAGGGTCACAGATAAACCTTGTTCACACTCACTACATAGCCGAGACGTCTGGTTCCTGTATGTGCTGCATACTTTCTTCGGTTCGTATAGGCAATACTGACGAACTCTCATTGTGCAGTTGATGTTGCAGTAACCTTTAGGACATTTACAAGATTTATCTTTGTGCAGCCAGAGGTTTGGTAAAACGTACAATCTAGTGTAGCATTTAGTGGAGGAGTCTACTGTTTTACAATGGCATATCCCATCACGGAGATGGTAATGCGACGGGCAAACCCCTAGCGTGAGTGCAATCTCTCGAGTCAGTATCCCTAAATCACTATTGATGTAGAAACTGGCCTCATACGTGGTGTACTGTTGGCCGTGCAGCGATACTGTGATCATGTTAGTTTTACTAACGACGAATGTATTCTTGAAGGCTTCAGATACATTTGAATCGGTAGAGTTGAACTGCACCTGCAGTGTGGATTCACTTGTATGATTTTTCTCGTCATATATGTAGACCTTTGGTGTGAAATAGAATCCAGGAGGGTGAAGATCCCATTCGCTAGCCTTAATGGTTAAATTGAATGGTGCTGTATTGACTGATGTCGGTCTGAATGGTCGAAACGTTATTCCTTCCCTTGGATCATTGTTGAATTTCAAGTTAGGGCAGAGTTTCAATGTTGATGAAAAGATATGGTCACCGAAAAACCCAGCTTTGTTTTGTTTGAAAAGGATGCTTGAGTCCGTCAAACTTGTGGTGGAATTTGGATGAATAAAACATACGGTCGAATCCTTTGAAAATTGATGAAAAACATACATTGCTCCGCCACTGATCTCCGCAAAATTCTCAATAAATTTGGTATTTGATAACGGTTTCATGATCATACTGGAGCATTTGTAGAGGAATATAGCTCCACCGTATTTACCTGTATTTTTGAAAAGAAGCAGTTGACCATACACCTCCATTTGACAAGCACCCAATACAATTGCTGTTCCTCTGTTATTCATAAAAGTAATGGATCCTTCTAGTACCAACCAACAGTTGTAGCAAAACATGGCACCACCGCCTTGGTTCGGAGAGACTGAATTATTGGTGAAACTCGAGTCGGCAATGTGAATACTGTTGCTATTTCGATGACTTGCAAAATTAGCAATGTAAACAGCCCCACCAGAGACGATAGCATTGTTCTGATCAAACAAATTGTTCTGCATTACTATGCTATTCTGGCGACTGTCGTGGGAAAAATAGGAGTAGAAGGCGGATCCGTAGCAAGCTTTGTTTGAGGTAAAAGTGTTACTGATAAGAGAGATCCCGTTTCCTGAAGAGTTACCAAGAAATGATGCGTAAACTGCAGCTCCTTTACCTGTAGGATCCATCGCATTAGTCGGTGGTACATCATCGTGTTCAACAACTTTATCATTACCTTCGAAATTCGAGTTTGCAATAACTATTTCAGTGTTGTCAGCCTGTTTGTCTTGGTAAACAATGGAAATGACACTACCTTGCACGTTGTTTTGAAAGGTGGCTTGTGAAATCTTAACACTGTCACAGTTAGCTAGTGAGATGATGTTATGGCCATGCAAATATGTGACCATCACATTTTGAAACAAAATTTGGCAGCTGAGGTTAAACGTAAACAATGCTGGCCCGGACTCAAGAGTTTTGAAATCTGTAGCTTGGTTCTGGCGGAAAAAAAACCCGGAAAACGTGATGTCAGTTGACGAGTTGAATGAAAGTTTACATGCTATATTCACGGTACAAGACACGTTGAATTCTCGTGGGGAAATTTCTGATCCTACCAGAGCGAAACGATACACGTTGTGCCAAGAAATGATACTTTCTATGTAGTTAAAGCCTTGTTTGAGTTGGATGCAAGTATTGTTCAATGATGGTATGTGGAGGGCCTTCTCCAGGGATGGACAAATCACCAACGTTTGGTTTAGCTTGCGACATGCTTTCTCGTCACCATCTTGAATTTTAACAATTTTGGTGTATTCTTTACATGAAGATAACAATCCACCACGTGATAAAGCCAACAGGCAGAAAAAATGAATGGAAACTTTCAACATGTCTTTTCAGTTTCATATTTTTGTTCTAACCTAAAACAAATGAAAATCAAAAATAATGGATGAGAAGATGGAAATGATTAAATAAAAATGGAGAAAAGTTTACGGATAAAAAGACATTTCTCAGACTTTAGTTTGGATCAATTTTCGCGTGAATAAAGTTTTGCGAGATTTTTAAGGCTATTCCGAACATTAATCGTATGGTTGATTACAACTCAGTAAAAAATTCCCGTACTTTCCGGGCCGATTAATCCCAAATTGCCCGCTATCGTGTAATCGGCCCGGCATGTATGGGAATTTTTTAGTGAGTTGTAATCAACCATTCAATTAATGCGGAATAGCATGACTTACATGGGAAATTTTGGGAAAATAGACCCTCGTTTCATTTTGACGTTTTCAAATTACCCTCACTGAGTTCGGGCGATTTTGAAAAACGTCAAAATGAACCTCGGGCTATTTATCCCAAATTGCCCTGTAAGTCATGCTATTACCATTACTAATCTATGTGAAATTTTTCCTTCATTTCGACTATCAAAAAGGAGTTACAGGTAAATCAAATGTGCTCTAATTTTGGTAACAGCAAGCAACACAAAAATTCGTCATTGCTTGAAATCAAAATCAAAACGAATTTAAGCAGGTAGAAAGTCTCTTGTCGGTCCTTTTTATGAAACTATCCGAAATCTGTAAGCTGCGAAAATAAACAAACGGACTGTGTCATTTAACAAGGAATATCTAAACTTCTTATACGCAAATGCGACATTTAAATTTATGCTATTGGTACTTTTTACATCAACAAAATTCTAATTAAAATATATTTATCATTAATAAAAAATATTCCCTCTATATATCGAAAAACATTACTCTGAAATAGATAGTTCAGTTAAAAATTAAAAAAATAGAATGGGGTCATCCATTAATTACGTTCGCATAAAATCACCCATTTTCAGACCTTCCCCCCTCCCCCCTTGTTCGCATTCAAACAATAGAAGTTACATCATAAAACAATACTTGTTCGCTTTTGGTTTGACCCCCTCCCCCCTCTTTATGTGAAACTAATAAATGGATGGCCCCAATACTAAAAATACTAAATCTGGACACAGTAACTGTTGTTCGAATTAGCGGCTCGGAGAGATTTGGGTCTCGTCCCTTCATTTTTTTTGATTGAATATGCACTTTTTCCAAAAAGAAACAGTCCATCAGCTAGCAACAGATTTAAGTAACCCACTTTCCTCAGAATTTTAATAACTCTGAGGCGATTCCTTTTATAAAGCTAGAAACTGAAAACGTGCGTCAGACGCATTCTCAGCGGTTCCCTCAGGTACTGGAACGAAATAAATGTAAACTATATAGAGTTTTGACCAGGTCCTAAAAATCATGAAATTTCAAAAGCGTTTTCAAAAAACTGAAAAAATAACTTTCAACGAGCATGTTTAAAATCTGTACCAACTTTTAGATATCAACATCTAAAATTGACGGAAAGTCATCAAAATAAGCAAAAATGACAAAACCGTCCATTTTGAAGACCTTTTTATTTAAATTAGTACAGTATTTGAATATAATCGACGAAAATTTTCAGAGCTTTCATATGGTATAAGACGTTTTCTCCTAAAATGTTTTTGAAATTTCATGATTTTTAGGGTTTGATCAAAACCTTATATTGTTGATAGACTAGCCACTTGAAAATATGACATTCATTAAAACTACCATTATTAAATTATAAAAAAAGGAAAATACACTGACAAAAATAATAAAATTCATTCAAATAGTTTTCAGACTTTTATGAAATGTAGAATCTTGTAAACTAAAATATTAAAAATTTCAATATCTTTTTAAAACAATAATATACATCTAAACTTGGTTATATGAAAATGACTTAGGATGGTGTTTACACCGAAACTGGGTCTCTATTGGGCGTATCTCCCCAATGTACACGGCTTTTACAATCACCACAAATTTTAGCGGGTTGGATGGAGATTGTGCATTGATTCGATGACATTTCATTGGTTCGTAGGATTCAGGTCCAATTGAGTGGTCGCTCCCCTCGTCTACTACGAATTAATGTAATAACATCGGATTAATAGCGCAGTGCAATCCCCACTCGATCCGTTACCTTTGCGGTAGTTGCAAAGTCACATTAGTGCAGCATCTGTTGATTCATTACAATAATGTTACATACACTTAGTTAAAAATAAACAATAAGAATTTCGTGCGGGATAGTTGTTCGACTTTGGAGCATAGGCTTCATTAAGTTAAATCTCCAAAAATTGAAAAAGGAAGGAATTAGAAAAATCGTGGAGCACTTTGGAATGTGGATAAGTCCCATAAACCCGTAAACGGGATTCCTGATTTCGATTCCCTTGCGAAGCTACCGGTAACGAAATCTGCAACGAAATCTGCTATTTTGTTAGTGATTTTAAGTATTTAAGACGAGAATAACATGATTTTTGCTAAAAATATCATTCAAAAACTACGTAACCAAAAAAATGTATAAAAACAGTTAAAACCATTCAGAAAGATTAAAATAAACTATGTACAACCACTTCTCTCATAATAACAACTCACTATAAAAAACTGCAGATAGAAAATCTTTGTAACACTCAAGGTCATCATTCCCTTGGGTTTTTACCCTCCCCCTCCCACCACTCCCAGTGCAAAGGTCTGTCACGTTTTGAGTTGATATCATTCTCTTTGATAGGTAACATTTCTTGACTCATCTTATTAAGAACGGAATTAAACGGAGTTAAAAAATAAAAGTTTTGATTTTGATGGCTCAAAAAGAAGGGTTTACTCATCACATATATACTTGACAAAAAGTAATCTGGTTAGTGAAACGCTTTTTTGAGCCACAAACGATTGATGGTTGAGGAAAAGACCCCCCCCCCCCCCCTCCCTTCCTCTTTCGCGTTTGAACAATGAGATAATTTATATCTGAAGTCATTTTTTTATCTAAGACTAAAGAAAACCTTTCGACTTTGAGTTCAATCATTTTTTCTCATTTTTTATACTCATTTAAATAATTTAGAGTATTTCTTGAAAGAAGCACGACATACCTTTAGAACCTATTAAAAAAATCTGTCAAAAATTCTCCACTTGTCTATCATCTTGACAATAAGTACAGAGATTAGCTTGACATTCCCTACCCCCTTGAAGTTTCCTTAACGGGATACACACCTACCCCCTAGTCGTTACTTCATTTTTTTAAGGGTCACAAAGTTTCTTAACGAAACTGATGCTCAACTGGTTGTACCGTAAAACCAAAATCTTCTCCAATAGCGCCTAAAAACCTCGCAATCAAAACCCCTGATTCGCAGAATTTTTAAATATTATCAGGATCCCATTGGGCAAAATAAGTAAAAACACTCCTCCACATGGGTTTTTTTTAAATTCACTCACTCTGGCCTTTAGCTCTATTCACTCTAGTCAAGTGAGCAGCACAGTGATAGTAATGGTATCTGTTACACCTTAAGTTGCATGAAAATCTCGCGGTTTTTTTGAGAAATTTTTGGCTTTTGCGGCATTTTATTGTGTTGTTGTGTTACACGAAAACAATCGGAATTACAGCAGAATCTCTACAAAACAGACGCACCATTATGAAAAGACGCCTTTTGTTTCTTGAGAGTGTGTCCGATTCCATTTACAAACAGTGACATCTTGAATACCTCTGTGCGTGCGTCATTTAAGATTACATTACATTCATATCTTTCACGAATCCTGGTGGCTTTATCAGCAAAACAGATTCTAAAGAAAGAAAATCAGAGATCAGCTTAGCATTCACATTTTACATACTCTTTGGTGCCTAATACACGCCCCCCCCCCCCCCCCAGCTATCAAAGTTTTCTAAAAGTTCCACCCAAGACAAGTGTTGTGTAAGCAAAAGTGCACACCAGAAAAACGAAAATTCTTTGCGGACTTTAGGGATTTAGAACGTTATTTTCAGTAATCACGAATGTTTTGCCATTTAAAGTAATAATGCAATGGTTTGTTTACAAAATTTCACTTAATCTAATCGTAAAGAAAATCTTCCCACACCCCTTAGTTATTGCAATTTTTTAACACGGCACTAACGAGTATTTTAATAGTAGAAAACAATGCGAGTTGATTTTTTACGAGATCAAAAACTCGCGAAACAAAGTCTTTATTTATTCGTATTACCTAGGTTAGTTGAGCACGAAGCTCTAGTTGCAGTTGTAACCTAATATTGGCCTACAGTTGAAGGGTATACCTCAAATTTCAAGGCGACGGTCTCGTACTAACTACATAACTGATTCACGTTGCGTGTCCTTACCTTACCGAACGCAACTGCTGTTACCCTAGGAGTAATCCGTTGCTTTCGACATATTCACCGACGCAAAGGCCGATAATTCGAGCAACAGCAGCCGCGAATGGGGTTCGAGCCTCCAACATCTATCACCCATAGATATCAATTTTCGGGATTTATATATCATAAAGATGAAAGAGTTGTAGAAAATTTAAAATTTATTTAGTTTTTATCCCTTCTGCAAGAGATTACGCGACCGTTGAACAACATCAAAAAGATTATCTTGTGCTGGCAAGGATTTTGCAAAGAAACGCCAAAACTTGCAAAATTTCTCTCTCATATTATTTTCTCCGAATAAGGCAGCTTGCACCAGACCAACAGCATGAAAGAATACATAATTTAAGGCCCTGCAGGTGTAGGCTTATTTTACCCAGGATAACTTCTTCAATTCTAGACCAAAATTTTCATGCCTACTTGAAAATACCTACAAATATTTGATAACATTGAGAATGTTGAGCACTCTAATAGTAACATGCAGTCGATTAGATGTGGAATCTGTGGTGTAACGGGTTAAGTCATCAATCCAGAATCACGAGACCAGCTGCTGAGCAGTGATATGACAAAACAAGCTAGTTCTGGGATGTGTATATAGAAAAAAACCTTATACAATTAACATGGATGGGAAAGAAGAAACCTCGTAATTGCATAGAACTCGAGATTCATGAGTTGTGAGCTCACCACTTAAACCCTCGGTCACTGAATAATAAAATTTCGGCATTACTGATACAAAACGTTTCCTTACCATTTTTTGGAGTTTTACCAAGTAAACCATACACACTGAACTTGCAGCACTGCCTCAAAATATGCACCACTATCCAAAAGATAAAACTAACGATCGGTAGATATCGAAGACATGATATACTGTAGGCATATTCATCGTCCTTGCTAAACATTCCTTCGCCAAGAAGACCAACAAGCAATAAATTTGCCAAGATCACAACTTCGTGAATATTGTAAGGATGAAAGTTATAGGGCTGCATATAAGAGTGGAGCACGAGATATACCAAACAGCACAGGTTTAATGCCAAATATCGAGCTGATTCAAAATAGTATTCACCTAAGGCGCAGAAACCACCCAGAATGATGTATTGGGCGAATGGAAACCAGGTTCTATCTTCATACCGATGGTCACCTTGTTTGAAAATGCTGATCTGCATGCGGAAGAAAATATTGACGCTTGAGAATTTCTTCAAGATGAAATCCATACTTTTCTTCTTGAACTGATGCGCGAAAGGTAGCGTATAAATGATAAGTACCATGATGAAGAACAAAACCAGGAGCAATACCAAAACGGCTACAATGAAAAGCGGGATGTGCTCATTCCCTAAGTACTCCTGATCCGCGTACACATAGACACGCCAAGAAGTGCCAATCTTTTCATAGTGAAGAGCTTTGAATCCAAAATTTATCAACTCGAGATAAACCACTAGGGATATCGTTATGAGAGATCGATAAAACGCATCTCTTGGGATTCGCTTGGAAACATATGGTATAAGTTGCCTCTTATATACGATCCAATAAACTAGCAGATATGTGATCAACCACGAAAAGGTTACACCAAATTCAATCCAAAGCTTAGTCAAGTTGTTAAGACTTTGCGTGAAACATTGAGAGCCCATTTTGTCAGTGCGATGAAAGATCGACAGAACCACGGCCATGACTGGATCGTACGGGAGGACTTTGCTGGAGAGGAAAACATCTGCTAGTCTATAGTAGTACACCACTGGGTTTAAGTAAGTAGCTGAGCTTTCAATATTCAATAAAACTATGATAACAATGGCTAATAAGTCAAGACCAACAGTTTTACCAATGACTTTCCAGTAGTTTGAGCTGTGTTCTGTACAGTTCCAGCATTCATTACTTCCAATTACAACGGCAAATCCTTGTTTACATCTGCTACACAACGTAGAATTTTGAGTACGATCACCGGCGCATTGCTTCTTCGTGTTAAGCAAACAATAAAGCTCACTGTCTAGAGTCTCATTGCAGAAACAATATCCAATGGGACAATTATATATTTTTGGCAATGTGGGATGTTTCCAAACGTTAGGCTTCAAATGGACAGAGCCTGGTTTGCATAGATTTATTCCATATTGAGTGTAATTGGTAGCATTGCAGTAGCATGAACGCATTTTATATGAGTACGGCCAAGAACAATTGTCGAGGGTTAGGTTTGTAAAACGTTTGTAAAAATAGGGAGAGACACTCATCTCTATAGAAAACATTTCACCACGTTTCCCGAAAAGATACAGTAAGGAAGTGCTACTAACTTCTGTAATTGATTTATTTTCTTTTGAAAACCAGACGTTTCCCGTTATTGAGGCTTGTGTTGCCATTTCCCTTTCGTTACCTCTTTCATCTGTCAGTGTGAAGCCGATTGAAAATGGTATCCCTGGCTGCCGATGATCCCAATCCGATTTGGATGCCGAAAAATTATTTGGATCCGTAGAAATACACCTTTTGTGTGGCTTAATGGCATGGCATTCAAAATGAAAGTTGGTCCAATTCCATAATATCCTTCGGTAGTTTTTAAAGTTATCAGGGTTGCGAGCACATCCTCTCAAAGTCTTTGTGTAAACAGCGGTACCGTATGTAGCTGTATTGTTTATAAAGGATACACTCCCGTTGAAAGTTGGCTGCCGTTGGAAAAAACAATCAAAATAGATTGAAGAGGATACATACAAACCACCACCGAAGTTTTCAGCATGATTGTCAACAAACGATAAATTCGCATGTTCAGCAAGATGTATGCGGGAATTCACGTACATTGCGATTCCACCACCGTAAAGCCCTTTATTTGAGCTAAGGGTTAACTTCCCGTTAATGAGAAGATTTGAATTATCAAGAATAATACCTGAACCTTTATGGTGTCTGATATGCACGTCTTCAACGGACAACCATGTTCTATGCACCATAATGCTTCCATAACCAGTTTGCGTCTTAGGTGTAGGGCAATGTGATTCCGCGGTGACAACGTTGGTCAGCGTGAGATTACTATGTAAGGCGTAAACATCTCCCCCAAGCATTGCATTATTATTCATAAGATGAGAATCATTTATAAATATACCGCCACAATCTGGCATTGAGTTAAGGTTTGAAACCGCCAGTCCTCCACCTTTCTCAGCTATGTTTTCGTATAGTTTTACATTATTTAGAAAGATCGTTGCGTTAACACTACCACGAATATCAGTTTGTGAGTATCCGGTGATCATGATCCCACCGCCCGTATATCTAGCATGATTGTGCGCAAAAGTACAGTTTTTTACCAACATAATAACATTATCGCTGACTTTGTTGAAGAAAGTCGCATACAAACCACCTCCGAAAGTAGCATTGTTGAAGCGGAAAAATGAACCGTTTATTGAGATTCGGGCGCTCGGAACGGATTCTCCCACATATAAAGCTATCGCCGAACCGTTGCCACAGCCTGGGAATTCATCATCACAAATTGCATCAAAATCGGATAACTCCGTAAAATTTGAATCTGAAATATCTACCTCCTTGTTTACCTTCCCAATTAACTCAATGAAAATACCTTTACTGTTACTGCCTGGGTTACCTGTGATTGTTAGATGTCCAATGCTGTGTTTGCCACTGGAAACTTTTAAAACGATAGCATAGGTTCGCCAAGGACAGTATATGCTGACAAATGCGATGGTTGTTTGTTGGACATGTTCGAAACTTAGTACTGACTGTATCGAGGATGTTCGAAGACAGGATGCAATGTATTGTTTACAATCTGTGAAGCCAACCTGCGCAATCTTTATATCGTATCCGAGAAGGAAATGAAGGTTGAAGCCCTCCGCCACACAAATATTAAATTGTCTATTACTTGTACTGGTTAGAGTGAAATTGCTGACACTGCTGATATTGACAGGCGTAGTCAGAGTCTGATTTGAGTGCAATACCAAGCATTTGTTATTCAAATCCGATAAAGATAAAGCTAAGGACAAATTAGGACACTTAATGGAGTTTGTTCCAGGGTGTTCTGTGATGCATTTTGTTGTCTTGTTTTGGAAAGGCAAATTAATGTCCACTACTGTTTGTGAATCAGAACAATAAGAATTT
>JAUBWS010087386.1:0-11909 GCA_032270445.1 Darlingtonia californica | reverse complement strand
CTTTCTTGTTCATATTGAATACATCTTCAAAACATTATTGATACATCTTGACGACTCCCATGAAAACGTACAGGTATCATAGTCAACATTGATATATATATTTTATTATTTTTTGTGAGTTGCGTAACTTTTCTTGGACTAACATTTTCCCAGATTATATTGTCGCCAATTTTTCTGCGACTTCGATGACGTACTTTTAATTTTCCCAAATTTTCAAAAATTTCTTTTGTTGCACCATTTATCGACCCGATTTACCCGATCTACCCAATAGATCGTTTCTGGCTTTAGCGAAAAATTTCACAAAAGTCTCTCGGAAAGACTTAGTAAAACATGTCTATAATAGTTCTTAGGATATGTTTACGATCTACTGCTCCATTGTTGGATCATCTAAGTGTTTTATTCAATTTGCAGAAAAGTTTTTACTTTTTCTTCTTTACTTACCCTACTAGTAAGTAAATAAGTAGGTCGGAGAGGCCGTCGGTATCAGCCGTACAACGAAGGAGTCTATTCCCTTTTCGATTGCGAACCAGAAACCTTTTGATTGCAAGGTGAGCGCTCTACCGACTGAGCTATCCGTCCCTTACCTTACTAAGTGTGAAAAAGTTGAACAAATGCAATCGCTTTGGTAAATATATATATATATATATGATGTCACGCGGAAATGAAGTCAATACATTGTAATTTTACTGTTACTTTAGTTAGCTGATGAATCCGTGAAGGAAGAAACTTAAAGTTCTAACAAAAAAGTTGTCTTTCTTTTCATCAACAAGTGTATATATATATATTTTTTTTTTTCACAGGAAGCGGTATTCGAATGCCTGAAGAATGGCGTAAAAATACATGCAGGATTGTTAAAAAATCAAGTTGAAGATGCGAAGAATAAGCATCAAAGGAAACTGTAAGTTACTTCATTTTCTTCTACACATTAATAGAAACTATTGATTTATTGTACCTTGAGTTTTCATCCTATCCAGGGGGTTGCGAATTTATGTATGTATGAGTTTTTTTCAAAAAAAATTAGACCACTCTTCTGTACTATGTACCAACTTTATGTTTATGTGTCAAAAAAGGGGGATCTACCCACCCACCTCCTTCAAATGAAAGTAAGTGGAACGAATTTCATTCGCATCTGCGAAGAAATCAAGCCAGTGATTTTGACCTATTTTATCAGTATTTTAAACGAAAGATGACGAAAATTCGTAAAGTAAACTTCTAATTCTACGAGAGTACAGTATTTTTTATAACCAGGAAATTTTCTTCCAGCGAAAATTTCTTGCAATAAAGTAGTATTACTGTGGAAATTTGAACAGAAAATCTCTTCAAAAAAAATCATCAGACCTGTTTTTTTTCAGGCGATGAAATTCTTGAAATTCTCATTTTAAATCGATTTTAATTAGGATATTAAACAGTTAAAACAACAAGCATAACAGGAAATCCACGCGATGAAATAGTTGTGAAAGACAAATAATGAATAATTCTGTATAAACATCTTGGTCATTCGATATCCGTTAACTATAGACCTGTTGGGATTAACTAAACATGATAATTAGACGGCTGGTCTGAATATTTGAGAACAAGATTATATTACTCCAATTTTATTGATTTTTGTGTCTGATAAGCGACCAAAATGATAATTTCGAATGAGAGTGAGATATGCATATGTACCTGCAGCTAAGATTCTTTTTCCGATTTTCTCCTGAATTACCTTCCTATTTACCTGCAAAAGACCACAGGCGAGTAAATGTCTCATAGGTATATCTTGTGCTTTTTCCACTTTTGTTTATGTTTTTATTGCAGGTATTGTAACGAACTTATCAAATTGTGTGAAATTGCACTTCGTGAAAGTTAAGCGGAATTCTTTATTGTGGTTCCCTATTCTGTGTCTACCTTTTCGACAAGTTTGAAGTGAATCGAAATATGGATGGCACATTTCTACAGTTGGTATGGGTAAAGGCTTCACAAAGGTTGCTAAATTCTTGCACACACAGGCCATTGTTTCATATATGTGATGACAGAAATGTTGAAATTTGCGAAATTTCTGCTATTTATTTGACGTCAATGATGACAAATTTGTGGATGTTGGATGGATGTTGAAAGCCCCTGATAAAACAAGTCATTGAAGGAAAAACAACGAATCAGACTGACATAATTCTTACCATAATGAGAGAGAAAATCTGCCATCGATATTCGTAAACCAAGAATTGACCGTAGTAAAACGAGATTTCATTTCGCGCAAAATTCACTATCGTAGATCATTCCGAAGCAGACATACGATGTTTTAGAAACAGACGACATTTAGCGTTCATGCTTCTATTAATTAGCATTAAAATCTGTATTTTTTACGAATGATATTTGCGGGAGGGTGTAGTGCGCAGCACGTAGTGTATCCGGTATTAAAATCATATGCGGACTCTTCCTCCGAGCTTCTACACGTCTTATCTGAATCTATGTGCATGATATTGCTCACGCGCGTCACACAGAGAGGTTTTGCCAATTTAAATTTTGACGCAAGTTTGCATTCACTTTGTTCAATAGATTAATTAAATTACAAAGGACACAACTATGCTAAATAAGTTGACGTATATTTAATTTGCATTGTGCATGCGCAGTAGTGTCGCCATAGTCATTTTCAAATCGCTCCATGAAATTTTGAATGGGACGGTCTTGACGAAAAGGAAAGTCTGGTTATTGAATCAAGAATTCAGAGCTCCCTCTTTCAATTTTTTGAAAAATTATAGAAACTAAAATTTTTGAGGAAATTTTTGAATTTTTGAAGATGTGCATTGTATATCTTTATTATTTCCAATTTATCCTTAGTTTTTAGTCAAGATTATAGAACATTCTGAAGATTGTCGAGTAAGCATATAATACAATGTTGTACTGTGCAATTTTCCTTGAAAATACCTGCTCTGACTGACAAATAATTCGTAAACAAACACAAAATATATACGATCAAAGGTCTTGGTATTATTAAAGATAAGCGAATTTTTTTTCGATCAATATCATATTTTTATGTACTTTGTAAATACAAGTTGCGCAAATTATTATTGTTTTATCGCTAGGAGATTTTCTATCTAGATTGCTTTGTTCTGAACCAATATTTATTTTTATGAAATATTCTAAAAAAAGATGTTCATAAGAAACTGAACAAACCTGCTTATTTCATGACTCGTGTTGGATGGGCGAGCTTATTTATTTTTCCTGAGTTCCAGATTCCCTGTACCGTTGAGCGTTAAGGTCAAAGACCCGTACATCCAAAAACACTCGTTGACCAGTGGCGCTTATGTCGAGGCGAGCTTCGTTTTTCTTGTTGGTTCGTTGCTGCTGCATCTGTCCACCGTTCAAGGCCAGGAGCGCTGGTTCTTTTCGTACGTCCTGACAAACTTCTTCTAACAGCTTCTCCGTCATATCACATACTTCGTTGTATCGTTGCGTGAAAAAAACACCTTTTTTGCACGAAAGAGCGTGCATGACATCAAACTTCTTTCCACATACACAGTTTGTTGGTAACTTGGGAATAAGCCAGTTGTAACGTATATATAGAGCATCCCGCTTCTTGTTGAGGTTGTAGCGGAGCTCTAATTGATCGGGTCGGGAGACTCGTCAGCCAGAGTATGATACGCAAGTCTGTTGTTTGGCAGCATTTATACTTTCGGTTTCCTCAGACATTCTTTCCTTCAGTTCTTCTAACTTTTCTTCGTTGCGACGACGTCTTTCGTTTTTTATTTGTGTCATGGACTTTCCAACAGCTGCGTCGTTCTCCACGTTCTCGTTTTTCAGCCTATTGCATATAGATGTAACGTTAGCTCTTTGGAGTTTACATGTTCGATTGGTGTTTCTTCTGTAATGATCTTTATTCCTAAACCTCTAAGTCTTAGACAGAGGCAGTGAACTTTACTACAGGATTCAATTACGTAATTTTTGACAATTCGCATGACATCTTTTCCACATATTCGCAGCGGTAATTCTCCCACACCCAAAGCAGCCAACGAGGCATATTTGCAAATTATCTGTTCGAAAGGCATTTTTTTCTTAGAAATTTATATTTGTTTGAAGGATATTTCGAAAGCTACTTTGCTGAAAAATTTGATGTGTTCGGCCCAAAATTTCGCCTTCATGTAAAATATAGGTGTGTTCTGAGAGCATTTTGATGCCTTGCCAGGTTTTTTTTACTTTCCTGAAAAAAAACACACAGATATTTTGTGTTTTGGGCTCTTCATTTTTATGTATTCGATCTAAAATTTTAGTCTCCTTAGACGGTTTGATGCCTGCTAGAATTATTTAAAAAGAACAGATATTTTGTGCTTTGGGCTTCTGGATATTTACTTTTTGGAGAAAATGTTAGTTTCCTAGATTTTTTGAGGTGTTGAGACCATTTGGCTTTTGCCAGATTCCTTTTCAAAATGACCTTCCTGGAAAAAGGAACAGATATTTTGTATTTCGGGCTCGTTGGATACTTCTGCCACACCGATAGGCCGCAAACTCTTATCCAGTGGGACCAGTCGACAAGCAAGAAAGGCTTCCACTCCAGAGAGTTTTCGTCCCGCGCCGTCTGAAAAGTGCTTACGCCCTAAATACGTTAAACGCCGCCCATTTGTTATGTTTGCTTTGCTGTATATGATCGAACGTCTGTCAACTACACGTACAAGGAAATTTTCTTGGTCAATTATCTTTGTCAATGCCACATTCATATGCAGATAAGTTTTTGTAGTTTTAAGGGAACGTCTGGGATGATTGAGTTATGTTTTTCCATGTTCATTAAAAGCATTTCAGCTCAATTGTTGTCAATGTTTATGTAAATAATATGAGACATGCATGCAATAATAATGCAAGAATTCCAAACTCAGTTTGTTTTTCAAACATTAAATGCCATTGTTTGATATCTTGTTGATCATTAGAAATCAACAAATAAACATGATGCTTTTTATGGATTGGAGAGGAAGGATTAGGTTAGCTTGTGTAATGGGCTAAATATCTCAAAAATCAAATAGAAGAATTACTGCAGCACTATCTTGTTGTTTTAACATTGTTACAATGTTAGTGATATGTTATGGTGGTACAAGAAAAGTAATGACAGTGGCAGCTTTCACTAATTCATAACATAAGCAAGTAGTTGCAAGTTGTCCACAACACACCACAAACTAGCTTTAAAAGATAAATTCAATAGATATGAAAGGTAAGCCAATAATGCTGACATTTTTTATTTTCATCTATTCATTAGATTCATTCTAATCCTTCTTAATTTTATGGTTGTCTTCACTTTTCCCAATCTTATACAATAGCTTGGATTGTTAGTTGGTTTCCCCTTTTTTAAAGATTTTAACTGCAAAACACTCAAAGCACTTTAAAACATCAATATTCAGTTCATAAATGTCAGTAAATTGTTAAAAAATTAAAGATGCCTTGAGGAGTAGGTATTTGAGATGAATAAAAAGTTGGTTCTAATTTTTACTGATGTCCTAAATGATCTACGTATAATATATGTTAAATAGAGCATGTTAAACTATTAAGAAATTTGTGTATTGTTAATTAGCGTGATCAAAATTGTTAATTTCCATGTCATTTTCATATTTTTCATCACCTTGGACAGTTGGAACATTGTTATTAATGGAACTCAGAATTTAGCCATTACATGAATTAGCAAAGACTTCAAACTTTGGGTTTGTTGACAAATAATTTTTATTAGCCTTAGGCCAATAGCTCATCTATCTCCTACCCCCTACCCCTAGCTCTTCTTATTGGCCAAAATTTCTTTGACCTTTACAAGCTTTGTATGACATCCTCCACCATTCCAATATGGCCTCTTTAATGGTCCTTGTTTCACTGTATTTTCTTTGCACAATGCATCCGTAAGTATCCAGTGAGTGGGCATTTGTACTTGGTCAGACTGAATGTTCTGCAGACAGAAGAGTAGGAGTGCTTCAAGTACAAATTATACCTGACTTTCATACGAATATGCCAGTTTTTTTTATAATTTTCTTTGTCACCCAACTATGGTGGGCAAATATTTATTTTTAAATTTGGGCCCCTCCACTTTCAAATGTGTGTCATCAGCCCTGTTTTATTCTGTAAAATACCAACTAGGCAGATGACAGAATCGACTAACATTGACGTAAGGAAGTGTAGGTCAAAATTTGAAGTTCTTAGTATTATGTAGTTTTAAGATATTTCCACTATAATGCATTATGTATTATCCATTATGCATTACCTATGCGTTTTGTATTTACCTTCCCATTTTGAAAGACAGTGAAAATGTCACAAACAAGCCTTCGATTTTTGAATTTGTTCCTAGCTTTGATTGTTATTTTTTGATCCTTTTTGATGATTTCTATCTCCACATAAGGAAGAAACAATGAAAACAAAATCATCATTGTTGCATTTAATCATCATTGTTGCTAGTTGTCTTTGTTCTTTGTTGTTGGTGCACTGGTTTCTGTGGCCCCCAGTGGAAATAACTCAAATGCCGTCTAAAGGCTAAATGGTTTTTCTGGGCCAGCCACATTAAATATCCATTATTATTATTGTTATTATTATTATTGGACTTTAAGGATAGATCAGTACACACCATGCAGTAATTTATAAATATGGAAATGCATGATGAGGCAACACGGAAAAATAAATAATACAGTGTAGGGGAGCACGCAGTAAATTTACAACACCTTGTTGGTAGCTGCTTTTTCAATTTCTTAACTGGACACCACCACCCTGGTAGTTAGTACACTGTATACTAACTGTTTTAGGTCAGTGAAAATGCAGACACCACCCCCAACATGCATATATTGGTGGCTAAGCAGAGGCTTTACCAGGAAATACTGTATTAAACTGCTCCCTGTATACTGTATATATTTGAAAGAGCACCTCAGCTTGTTAGGGCGTCCTGGCTTAATAAGTACCTCCCCCCAATAAAAATTTTCCAACACAGAACCTAATGTCATGTGTGTAATATACAGTGTGTCCCATAAAAATTTTCATAAAAAACATTTCAAAAAGTATGTATATGTGTTTATATAAAGTGACATTGAGCCTTTGGCATAAATCATTTTATGTCACACTGAATTATTTTGAAATAATGACAATGTTTATACCTATGGGAATAACAACACCAACAAAACAATATTGAAATTTCCACTTAATTGCTTTTTGTAATTCTGCAACGTTTTTATGATTGTATCCCCCGAAGAAGGAGGAGACACCACCATTATAAGCAACCACATCAACCATTCTGATCAGTTTTGCCAACCCATAAAATGGCTCACATTTTAAACTTTCAGTTTGATTTGTATGAATGAGGCTAAAAAACTACCTACCATATTGTATAAACAGCTGTACTTTTGGTTCCGATCTTTATTTTTCTGTTGACGAACTAACTTAGTATTGAAAGTTTTGTCTGTTTGCATGTGCCCATATTTCTTCAAGCCCTGCTCTCAGCTATGCAAGTTGTAGTGTGAGCCCTGTTTTATTATGCCAAATTCATTGATTTTACCTATGCAGGAAAAGGTGTGCAGTAAAGTCTAAGATTGAATCATATGGAGCTCTTTTACATTATAGTATCCTTGGCAATGAAAGCATTTTTCTTTTCTTTTTTTCAGTCCCTTAAGTTTGATTTTATATATCCCATTGGTTATGTTTCTAAATGTGAGATATTTTTTAAAATGTTATTTTATATATACTAATTTTAGTATTTTGTTAAAAAACTGTTAACATTTGTCTCATTTTTCCAATGATATATAACAGAATCTTATAATCTGTCATTTGACTGCATACTATCTTTCAGTTCAATGTTTATTTGTGTCTTGAACAACTAGAAATGGCTCTGAAATATATTGGTTTAAATTGCTATTTAGAAATTGGACTGGACAACAAAACCCATAATGGAAACAGTACAATGCAAGAATGTCCACAATGGCCAACCAAGCAACGATTTTGCTTCATTCTACACATGATCCAATTGATTTTACCAAGTTTATCTGCTGTTGGTTGCATTTTCATTATTTTGGTGATTTGGTTATTCAAGTTGTACCATTCCTTAATACAACGCCTGATATTATCATTGACTGTATCTGCATTCTTTCTCAGTGGTGCTTTTTTGGTAACTAACATAGAATCCAAGAACCACAATTCAATGCTTTGCTACACACAAGCTTTCATGATCCAGTTTTTCTTGTGGGCTGTTCTTTCCTGGGTGGTTTTAATCATGATTAACATGTTTTTCAATGTTTATCAGAAGAACAATAAAGGATATGAAAAATATTTCCATCTTCTTGCTTGGATAAACTCTTGCATATGGACAATAATCCCATTTTTATATGGAGGATACGGGCATGCTGGAATATGGTGTTGGATAACCAAAGAACATCCAGTATTGCGGTTAGTGACATGGTATCTTCCATTATTCATTGCCTGCTTTCTCATGATGATTGCTTATGTTTTTCTGTTTTGGCATAACAATAAAATGATCAGATCCGCATCAACAATTTATCGTGCACAGAAGTATGAGCAAAACAAAGTCTACAAAAGAGAAGTGAAACCTTTGATAGCTTTTCCATTGATTTATTGTATACTTACAGTTCCTTCGTTTGTTTGCAGATTGTATGAATACTTATTTCCTGTTGAATCATTGAATTTTGGCCTGGTATTGATAACAGTTCTCTGTGCATCATTTGTCGGTTTGGCTAATGCCCTTGCATATGCCTACTTCAGTGAAACATTTTACTTTCTCAAATGGAAAAAGCTCAAGCAAGCATGTCATGTGAAAGCCTATGGTAAAAGTTATAAAATTCGTAAACAGTTTTCTATTGAAGATTTTCATGATAAACAACCACGTCACAGCATCACACAAATTGGGCCTACAGAACCATTGAAATTCTTAAACAAAATCTACCGTCGATGTTCACTACTACCGAACTCTGGTTTGACCAACAAGGCATACGCAGCAGATGAGAAATATGAAAATGCATCTGAACCAAAAACAGAATCAAGTGATAATGATGCATCTCCTTTGGCATTTCACAATTCTTTATTTGATTTAAAAGAGGAAGGTGCTTTGTAAAATAATTTCTTTTGAGCTGTATTAAAGGTACCTGTGAACGCAAAGGTCATCACTTTAAATTTCATGACAAACTTTGGCATTTTGTATGAACTTTTATATTAACGGTATTTCAAAGAAGCTCTTTTAATATTATTGTAAAGTTTAGTATAAATTTTTTTTCAATCAACTTTGAAATTTAGGGACGGAAATGTTTTGTATAAATAAATATATCACTATATTGTTTAATTTTATATTTAAAAAATATTGTTAAGAATAACATTTTGAATAATGGTATTAATATTTTGTAACAATTCTTTGACGTATCAGACTGATGAAACATCTTATACTGACTGATGAAACATCTTATACTATAATTATGGTGAAATGCTATTGTATGAATATTTTATCTGGACAATTTTCTTATGCCATTTTTCTTAAATAGAGTATATAATTATTAGATATTTGAAAGGATTTTATAGTTTCAAATGCTGTATTAAAAATGACATTGAAAGAAAATTTTATGTTTGCATATTTGTCTTCTATGTGGGGGTTTCACCAGGCCTGCATGCGCACTCAAATTTAACACTCATATTTATTTTTGGCATGCATTCAATCGATCTGTGATCTATAAACTAAAGAAAAACTGTAAAGAAAGTAGAAAATTTGGCGTGTAGGTGGAAAAATAATCTGATTTTAGGCATGCACCCCTGAAGTCAACCAGTGTGTGGACACGTGTGTGTTTGATCGCATGCCATTCCTGTCCAGGCCTGTTTCACCATTTAACTTTTGGAATGGAATGTTTTTTAGCTCATAGTCTACTAAAATCTGATGTAAATTTCTCCTTTCCCTACGCCTAGCATATATTAAAAAATTCTTATGATATTCTTATTAAAATGGTATATGCTATTACTGTATGTGATTTAGTGATTTAGAATTTTTTAAATTTTTTATTAAATATTAGAAACAATGAATAGGTAGCATGCATAGGTATTTACAAGTTAATTAAATTTTACTTTATTAAAAAAAGTGACAACTTGTAAAAAAGTCCTGTCACTGTTTTTTGAATAAAGTAAAATTTAATTAGTTTCATTTACAATATTCTTCCTCTTTTTCGTGACAGCACAATTACTTGATATCATAATAATATTTCAATACTAGTGATTGCATAAGTCAACTTTTCTGAGCCAAAATGAAAATGTTGATCAAGCAGGGGATTGGTTTTAGCGTTTTTTCTTTTTACAGTAAAACTGGCTTGAGCCGGGTTTTGCTTATGCTTTGTTTCCATGGGAGTTATCATTAAAACGAAATGGTTGAAGTTGGTGAGCTTCTGTTTTGTAGCCAACAGGTAGGTAAAACAAGATAAAGTATGATTTTGAAGTGAACAAATATTTGTCAATGAAAATAAGTATTCTGGAGAAGTTTTCAGTACAAATATTTTTTCCTTAGCTGATGTTATGCCAGAGTTTTTAAATTTGATTAGCTAGTTCACTTTATACTTTGCTGCCTTTCACCTCATACTTTTTTCAAAAAATATCAAAAAATATCATCTGTAAGTTTTTTTTCCTTTTATAAAGAAAACCTTTATAGAATATTTTACTGTTAACTTTGATGAAGATGATTATTAGATGATGAATGATTGAAGTTCTTTCATTGACAATTTTTAAATGCGTATCTATTTCTGTTGTTTCAATTTCATCTCATACAAAAAAGTGCTTCTCTTTGTTTAACGCAGGAGTTACCAGCTGCTTACAGCTGTTTTATTTTAACGATTTTGCAATGGAACTAAAGCAGTTTGACTTCACCGATGTTTTTAGGAACAACTTAAATCTTTAAGGTATTATGATGAAAGTTGATGGGTATTCAAAATTGTTCACACAATTCGCCAGAAATGATCCGAAACAAGCAAAAAACAGCAACAACAAAATTTTTATTTCTCATTCTAAATAGAATTTTACATTTTTCTCAAAAACAGCGTGGGTGGTTGAACTTTTCTCTGAGGCAAGAAGGTAAGTAATGGTATGATCAAATTAAAGGAGAACTTAAATGAGAAGGGTTAGTGAAAAAGTGTTGGATCTCAACCCCCAAAGAAGGTATGCCTGATTGTAAATATTTCCCATGGTTTACTTGGTTAAAAAGAATGACAAATAATTACAAACAGCATTCTATCTTATAATTAAAAATGGCATGTAATTACCTTTTAGGCAATTTTTGATAATCATTTGTGTATTCTTCTTTTTCAGTGAACTAAAGCAATAAAATCATGGTGCATAACTCAACCAACTGCGCGTTCTGGCCAAATCAACCTTCTCGCTGTCAAATTGTTCTTGCACTTCAGTATCTGTTCAGCAGTATTTCATTCATTTGTTTGTTTTTACTTATATCTGCTATCTTGGCATTCAAACTTTACAGATTGTTTGTGCAACGGTTGATCTTGTTTATGTGTATGAGTAGTATTATCAATGTGTCCATGTACTTTGCACATGCCTCACATCTTAGTACTAGAAGCTGTGCAGTTCTTGGATTTATAAATCAATTCGTAACGTGGGCAGAACTACTGTGGATTTGCATGATTACTGCTAATATATACATGGTCTACAGGGGTTACCAGCTTGAGAACTATGAGAAAAAAGTTCATCTCTTTGTTTGGTTGACATCCTTTTTTTGGAGTATAATTCCCTTGTTTGGTATGGAATATGGGTCAGCCGGTAGTTGGTGTTGGATAAACAGAGAATATACTGCAATGCGATTTGGTGTATGGTATGTGCCTCTGATGCTTATTATTTTGGGACTGCTCTTTGTATGTACAAAAATAGCGTGCTCGACACGTTACGATTCAATTATACCAAACAGATCACTTTTTGAAATGGAAACCAGTCGCACA
>JAUBWS010087375.1:0-11911 GCA_032270445.1 Darlingtonia californica | reverse complement strand
TACAATAAAGTTTTGCTTATTGTTATACACAGGGTTATCAAAAAGATAACAAACCTTTTTTTTGGAAGTAACAGGTCTGCTTGACCTTCCTTCATTGCTCGAGCTCTTATCACTGCTTGAGGTCTCGTCACTGCTTGAGGTCTCATCGCTGCTAGAGCTCTCGTCGCTACTAGAGCTTGATCTTTTTCCACTACTGCTCTCATTCTAAGTAAAGAAACATCCATTAAGTCTTGTGTCCGCTGAATACTTCAGGGGGATACTTCACGGATTTCTCGGTTTTAGGGTCCATCCGCAAAAGTTTGTCTTTGCGAAAAATTTGAAAGAGGCCATCCGCGAATATTAAATCCCTGCGAAAATAAAGAAAAAGCAATATAGTCCGCGAAATTTTGAACAGTATAAAAAACTTAGGGTTTCTTAGGGAGTTTATTAAATTAAAGCATTATAATGCCTAATTTATTAACTTGCAAAGTTTTATCGTTTGTCAATCCGCACGAATATCCTGTTTGGAAAATGAGTGCCATAAACGACTGATGAATTTTCACCCATTTCGATTTCCATATTGTGTGCTTACTTCTTGTATGAGTATGAGTATTTTTTATCCGTCAAATGCTTTAAAAAAGGATTGCTTTTTTGTAATACTTGAAGAAGATGGTCGTTCGACCTTAAAAATAACGAAGTAAAATAGCTGACTATCCAGAATTAAGCACGATGATGACAACCACAACAAGCAGCGTGGCATCTAGTGTCGACATCACAGTAATGTCTACCATCTTTGTAAATCCCAATAATCCGAAATGAATTTCTTAAGGTTATATCCCAAATCGGGAGAATTACATAATGTCATGTCTAAAATCGGGAAAGTCGTAATAAACTATCCCAAACTCATGTAAAAAATAAAAAATAAATGAAAGAAAAACAATGTTTTCAATAATACATAATCCCTAACCTTGGTGTGTACAGAAAAGTGACATAGTATATATTCCCACCAATCTAGTAATTCATAATCCTAATTTATGATATCATATCCCAAAAAAAGGGATCATAATAAAGACACTGGGCCAGATACTACTTTTGTGTCACATACCACTACTTTTTGGTCTAATATCTACTTTTTGACAAATTCTGGGATGGAATACTATTGAAATAGCATATTTACTACTATGAAATGAGATATGGGACTATACACCATTAAAAAATGGGCCAATGATTACTTTTTGCTACTCCATGCCAGCACTAACCCTAACCCTAACGCTAACTAGCGTTGAAGGTCGGATTATGACAAGTTGCTGGCTTTGTAAATTTTAATTCCAAATTACTATATTATTCTTCCATCACTTTTATTTACACAAGGCAAAATGGTTTCAAATCTCGAAATGAATGTAATTATGTCAATTTTATGTTGTTTTTAATCGGGTAAAGTTCTTTGGATTCTAATAGGAATGCTTTTAATAACTTCGTTATTTTCGTATCAAAACGTTTTTTCTTTCATTTTTTATGCCTCATGTTACTTGTTTTTTCAACCCTGCAGTATCATTATCCCAAAATGTATAAAAGGTGTCCGGGTTAGGCGATCTAGCGGACGGGAATAAATTTCCTTTCTGAAATATGCTGCTAATAGTCCACAAATGGGTTTCTGAAAGTTTGGTCAATTTTCGCATTTTGGGTTGGGTGGAATTTTGAACTTTTTCCGGAATCCATGTATGTTGTACATTTGATCAACCTTTGATTCCCTTTCAATCTCAGAATTATAATTTTTTTCCTAGAACGAATAAGAATTTAAATGTCGGGATTTTTTTGGAGTAGAATCTTATTCCATTTGTCAGATTTTTGGATTTTGCACATTTCCAGTCTTTTTTCCCGCTTTTTTCGGTCTATTTTAGTAGTAACTGTCCCAAAACGAAAATTCTTTTTAACAGATTTTGAAATTGCGCTATTTTCTCGATTTTTCATGATGTTTTCTCCAAATTTTTGTGAAGTATTCCTTTTGTCACGGGCTTTCATGCTGGATAATTTTTTAAATTTTTGATTGATTATTCAATAACAAATTTTGATTTAAAGAATTTTAGCTCAACCCGAATTTTCGAATTTGCCTTTTCATACTATACAATCCCAAAATACTCAAAATTATGTCTTTCTGTCGTTTTGTGGTTAGAATGATTTTCAACGTTAACTATCATTTTTCGGAGTTAAATATCTAGACATTTAAGATAAATGTCGATTGGAAATTCAGTGTGGTGATAAACATCAAAGAGTTTAAGACAGAAAATTTCATTATATTCCTAATGTCCTCTTATATTCGGCTAAATTTGCCACACTATAAACTTGCTTCGCCAACAGTTCGCAGTGTTACAAAGTGAACAAGAAACTGAATGTACAGAATATAAATACAATCAAAATACCAAAAGATCTCTCGTGTAGATAAAACTCTATTTACATTAGGCAAAACATTTAAAAATATACTAAATAGAAATTGCCATGAAACAAAAGATTGTTTACAAATATGCTGTTGTATCATTTTCTTGCAAAATTCCTTGTATGATTAAGATGTCCACTCAATTTTGGGAGATGCAGTTTTTACAATATTTCACGTGATTAGATTTATGGATGCCCCAGTAGGGTTAGGGTTTTAATAAGGTTGAAAAGCTTGTTTGATTTCTCTGGATGTCGAGATTTAATAACAGTCATATGATAAAGATCCAAAGGCAAAATTATCTATATCAGACTTATAACTACGAAAAAAGTACTGTGATTTAGGTTTTGGAAGTATAACTTCCCGAGTATAACTTCCTTATCTTTCTGATGTTTCTGATTCTGAGTCTGCTCTGTTTTCTTCCCCTTGCGATCTTTCTTGACTTTCACAGTACAGTTTCATTGACTTCATTGCTATAATTCACAAAATTGATTTCATTAATTTTAATCTTTCTGTAGCCTCAGCTTTCTTTTCTCTGAAATGAAGTTGAAGTATTAGGACATTCAATCAGTTTGACATGTGCTGAATTCATTAGTAACTCTCATTTCTATAATTCACAAAATCAATTTGTTCTTCTTTCTAGGAGTGTAGTGTAGTGTGATAAAATATAACAGATATGAAAACGTTACTAGAAGGTTTATTCTACTTACTATCGGATTTCTTGGAAATCGTAAACTGGAAAGGCTGCCTATATTTCTTTTCGAACCCTAACAAAGTGACCAGGGAAAACGCAGTGTTTTTACTTACCACTTGATGACGACTTATTTTTCAGCTTTTTTGTTTCATTTGCCACTTTGTTCGTTTTATTCTCTGAAATAAATTTTAAAATTTAAGTCACAGTTTTCCAAATCTAACCATACAAACTTATTTGACCAATTTGAGAAAATTGAAAATTTAACTGATAACAATAAAAAGTAAATGAAAAGATACAAAAACAATGATGTGAATTTCAAGCAAGATAATAATTCAAGTAACTCCTTTTCAGGTGTATGGTAAGCAATTAAAATAGAGAAATTAACTCCACCGGAGAAACAATTGATAAAGAAGTACACATGCGTTTTCCCAATTTACGATATTTTAATGAACTTTAGCTTTATTCTAATCAAAGGAACAGCTTATTCCTTTTGTTGTTTCTAATAATTCACTTTATAATTTTCAAGAGCAAATTGTTTAGCAAAATATCGATTCAAACAGAAAATCTTTTTAACTGAAGCAACTGATTTATACTTGAGTTGTAAGTAGGTGAAAACGTGTAATGACAAAACTATAAGCACAAACATTTAAGTCAAATTAAGATTTTTGATTACCTGGTCATGTGTTTGACAAACTTAAGCATGCCAGAGCAAAAGTCCTTCGACTTTGGTTTCTCCATGCTATGTTTTTTTACCAAGTGACCTTCGAGGGACCGGCGTCGACATGTACACTTGGTACACTTCAACATATATCTTTGTTTATTATTAGCGTAATATGGCACCACTACATCTTCTTGTCCATACTTTTCAATAATTTTTTTCTCTCGATATTTTCTCTTTCAAAACATCTACTTTTGCTTCAATTTCTTTGAGTATGTCTTCTGGTATATCCTTTCTTTCAGATGGTCTGCTACGTTAAAATATCGCCCAAGAAAATCTCTTGCATTTGGTGCAAGGTATAAAGAAAGCTTTATATTTCCAGTTGGTCGTTCTTTCACTGCTGTTACTTCATCATTTTCTTTGACAACAAAGACTGCCGCTGTACAAAACAAAAAAAAATTAAACAACAAGAATAACTAAGTAATAAAAAATGTCCTTATTTAAAATTGATAATATGTTTGCCACAATCGACTCATTTCTAACCCTATTTTGATACTTAGACGGGAAAATTGTAACTATTACACATCATTAGAATCAAACTTTATTCTATTTGGTTCATGCGATACTAAATAGCAAATGACTCTTTTGTAGCTATATTTTAATACAGTATATATATACTGTATAAGTTAATACAGTAAAAAATAAAAGTTAAAAAATCAAACATCTTTATAAAATGTCTTTTTTCATTTTCATAGTAGCTCTCTCTCTTAGTAAAAATCTTCTATACACCAAATGAATAAAGTTACAGTCAGACACCATGCAAAATGCACAAAATATACAGGTCTCTCACTCTAGAAATTCCCATTTTTTGCCGAAATCTTTATGCCATTTTTTGCTTCGAATTGATTGCCATTTTTGCTTTAAGTGTATTTTTATGCCTTTTTTGCTTGAACATTTTTGCTCATTATTGGTCATCAAAGAAAAACTCTTCTGTTTAAGGAATAACTCAGTGTGATGATACGTTGACTGATGCAGTCATCTCCTCTGAAAAATTAAATGATTGAACAAACCACTTGGTAAACTCAACAAGTTAATTTGTCAATATATACAAGTGAAAAGAGCATCTTACAGTTTGACTATCTGTATAAAACATCATTAAACACATATTCCTTGAAAAGTACGATTTGAGAAAATCTCAATAACCTATCATTAAATGAAGTTAAAAATACCAAGCAACATAGCATATCAGAACACTTAGCAAACAGGGCGTAAATATCATAAAAACATTGAGGGAATTAGACTTATGGGACGAAGGAGGCCCCACCTTGGTTGGGGTTGACGGGCCAGAAAAATTTGGAAATTTATGACTGGGGCTACGGACTTCTTGTCCGTAGCCCCGCCAGGAATTACAACCCTGGAAAGTGTTAATAAATCATGATAATAGTAATATAGTATAATGTTAATGACCCACGAAAAGGCCTGAATATAAAATTAGATGATAATATGAAAACAATATAGAAATATCCACATTTTAACTTTTATTTTCAAGACAACAATTTTCCATGAGTGTTCCAAAAACTACCATTTTTCCCTGACTTTCCAAAAATGCAATTTCTTTCCCTGAGTTTTTAAAAAACACTTTCAATTTCCAGGTTTTCCAGGTGTGCTATGAACCCTGAAATAACAGTAAAGCTTATCATCAAAATCTAAAATCATAATAGTTTGATAAGAGTCGTGCCCCTGAATACTTTATTCAAAAATCTATTAATAAAAAAAACCTTATCTTTCCTATGTCTTTTTGACGCTGACCTATTGTCGTCGCGGCTACTGTTGTTTGGTGCAGAGCTACTGTCACTACAGCTACTGTCGCTGCTGCTATCTGTGTCTTTTGCCTGAATAAAAAAATCAATCAAATGACTCATTTTTAGCTATACTCTTACGTTAACATAGTAAAAACCCGGGAATGCCTCCGGGTTTTTATAATTGTATAAGTTAAATTATTGTTAAATATCATCCTTACGCTATAAAACAAAGTTAGATGAACGATATATAAATAAATAAACTAATAAAGAAATAATTTTATCGGTGCACAAATATGGTGTTTAAGAAAACGTGCATAGTTTTTCGCAGTTGCTAACACTATGACTTACGGAAGAAGAAAGATGATCTGTTTTCCATGGGATGCGGCTTCCCCGAAGGCACAAGACAACCGATCTCATTAGAACAAAAGTCACCTTTCTTCTTACTCAAGTAGTAGTTTTTGAGATATTCTCATTTCTGGAGTCGGCAAGCAACTCTGAAAGTCTTTTGTAAAATAATTTACACTCTCTTCCCATGCCACCCATTGCTGAGAAAACGAGAGGTAAAAATGAACCGTGTTCAATGTTCAATACACGTTGATTGTATTGTCTCTTTTTTCTTTTTCATTTACATCACATGCATGTTCCCATTCCCATGCAATTCCGTATTAACTATATAAATGAACATTATTATACAAAAGTTGGCACTTTTATCACGGCAGCGTTTGGCCTATTTGCAACGAATCATATTATTAAAGAGAAAAGAGCAAACCAAGCCAGCAGAATAATTTCAGAACTCGTAACTTTTCACTTGGTACTGGGAACAAAGTTAAACATTTTCAGAATACCTTATCGGACAAAATTTTCATCAACTTATCAAAGATGTCTGAAATGTATGATTATTTATATAATATTAAAATGAATTTAATTAAATTCCAAAAAACGTGATGTCAATACCTTTGTTAAATGATGCTTGGAATGGGAATTCTTTTTCTGGTTCTTCTTCAATAACTAAAGTTAAACCAATTAAGTACCCAATTGTTATCGTATAATTATCATTTACAGAGACAAAACCAATATGAAAATAGGACAAGAAATTGCAGGTTGTAGGATGGGTTGAAAAACAGTTGTTATTTTAAGTTAACATCTAACGCGTGAACTTTTTGAAAATTGTGATCTGAGATCTAAAAACCATCCCTAACAAGGTGAGTGCCAAGACCTGCAGGTTACTGGGATTGACAGGGTTGACAACGTACCTAGTTTAGGAAATTTATGGTTCATGTATTCATCATTTTCATTAGCAGATGATTCATCCTCCTTGTCAGCTAGAAAATACAGGGTTTAAATTATTAACTTCAAAATAAATTAATACTTCCTGTGCTGGATGAATATATATATTATTTGTCAAAATTTTCAAAAATTGCTGCGGTTCTGGGCATCTAGGAGTGAGCCAAGAACAAGGGAACAGTCCCTCAACAAGGATGTCTTAAGATTGTCAAAAATTTATCATCAAAAAAGTGTTTTTCAGCAGAGATTTAGTAAAGCTTTAAAATGAACTACTTACATTCTTCATAATTCATCATATAATAATAAGCTTCTGCAGATGTAATTTTACAAACTAGTTGAACAAGCCAAATGGTGGCGATAGGAAGGATAACATCCATCGCATACTTTAAGTCCACTTTATTAAATGAAAAATAATGAGTGGCTTTTTTTGACATCAAATCCAAAATTTCAAATGATAACATGTCTATTGGAAGAACGTTTTATAATCATTAAAATTTCAAGTCTTTCTTAAACATTTGGTTAGTTATGCGGTCGTTAATGACACAAGTACCGAAAATTTCTATAAGACAAAATATTCGGCAAAAAACATCAAAATTTGGTAGTCCGCCGAAGCTTTTTGTTCTTCATGTCTTTTTAGTGAAACTGACCATTGAAAGATATCACGAACGGTTAGGCTTCCATTTTAGCCTCTGTGAAATCAATTCCTGCCCCAAAGGGTTAGACCATAGGAAAAAAACAAATAAATCATGTAACTTACGAGAAGAATAGATTGATAAATTAGAGAACATTGATAAATCTATTGTAATGAAGCGGATCCTGGGAACAGATCCTTGCACTAATGTGACTTTCCAATCGCCCGGCAAGCGAGAGGTCGTGGGTTCAATCCCCACTCGATCCGTTACCTTTGCGGAAATTGGAAAGTCACATTAGTGCAAGGATCTGTTTCCAGGATCCGCTTCATTACAATATACATATGTATGTGCGCTTGGTTCCATAATTGATAAATCGTGTCGTAACACCTTCTTTTTCACAATTTGTCCTTTCAGATTCTTTACGTCAAGGTGGTAATCTTTGCTGCCCGTGTATGTCTTGCCTAAAGCTTTTTATTGAGAAAGCTTTTAATTTGTACAAATCTTGCAAATGTTTCTTCCAAAAATAACGAACATCCTTCGTTTGGATCTTCTGCACAATTTGATCAATTGTTCTCATGTCCCCCCTGCTCATTGGTTTCGCTAGAAAAACAAAATACAATTTAAAAGGATTTTGATACATAAGATTAACAGGAGAAACCTTTCAACCAAAAAAAAGACATTAGTTTTGCGCAAAATTTGCTTGTATTACGCGGGAAGATATCTACCACAACACAAAAGTCTTTTTAGGAAATACGTTTTGTGGTATTCTACATAGTTTGAAGTTTTCCCGAGAAACAACTTTCAATACATGTAATATATATTGTTGTAGCCTTTCCTAAAGAACGATTCTATTAAAAAATTGCACTAAAACATACTATCGTGACGTGAGTGAGCAGATAGAAGTTTGAGTACAACGTGCATTGATTCGATCCTTAGATGTTTATAATTCTTCTTTTATTTTATGATTTTATATAAATATTATCATTATCGCGGGAATTTCGCGCGTTTACAAACGAGAATTAAAACTTGCTATTGTTACAAAAGCTCGCAAAATTCCCGAAAATCAATTGTCGCGAAAATTAATTCCCTTAACCTACTCAGAAATTTAATCTCAAAATAATTCCAACCAGCAGAAATAGACGAAAACATTTTTTTAGATAATACAAATATCTCAGTTTAGAAAGGCTCATGCAACATTACATTTGTTCGAAGTATTTATCCAAATGGTGCTTTTTGTTATCTCATTTACATGGTGTTTCTACTGAAACGCATAATCATTTAAAAATCAAACTTAAAAAAGGTTAAATTTTACTTTCAAAAATGGTTGGTATCTCCACCGTCGTCCCAAAAAACCTGTCCACACTAATTTGTAAAGGAATCAACATCGCAACCCTCACGCAACCGCAAGAAAAGTTTTTGATACCTTTCTTCACGACATTCGATCTTCGTTTCATGACGTACCTTTTCACATTTTCTAAAATGAATGAAAAGGTAGATCTGTCATTAATTTTCGGTCAATCCCTTTATAATAGTATAAATTAAGTTCGCGTTTACAAGAAAACCAGATTAAAAAATAAAACTTGCGAAAAAAATATTTTATAAATGAATGCAAACTATTGACGATTTTCACAAACAAGCATCAACAACACTTTGTTGGAGATGCTATATTTCCATTCCGAAACTGATATAGACGTAGGATAAAAAGATAACTGAACTTCGACACAACTAAATTGCTACTATGCATAAATTTATCAATTGAAGGTGGTCTCCTCCCTTGTTTAGCTTACATTATTGATAACATCTTCGTACGATTTTTTTAATTTAAATCGGAAATTGTTGCTATTTTCATATTATTTTTGGTGGTAAGAAATTCTTACTCGCTTAACTGCTTTAAAATACGAGAGATTTGCTAGCTAAGAAAAAAAGAAAGTAATACCTTTGTTGTAATTAGCCTTAAAAGGAAACTCTTTTTTGTAATTTCCTTAAATGCCATAATGCAAAACATCCGTGTGAGAATTGTTGCACAACATATCTAGTTCACAAAATTTGTTTTTCATTAGTGGTCATTGGTTAAGATGCAGTAGGTATGAGAAATAATATTGAAAGACTTTTCTTTTCAGAATATTGCTGAGGTAATTTAGGTAACACCAACATATCAATGGATGACCGACCATGAACAATCGTTTGAAATAGAATTGTCTTACTGTCTAGGCTCTGTTTTTCCTCACCATCACTTTTTTCATCATCCAGTGCATTAGCAGAAAAATTAGAATTGAAATAAACATTATCATTAATTAGACTTATCAATTATGCGAAGATAAATCTACGTTACCACCGTAAAGCAAAGTGGCTAGACCCATCACCATCGCCACCGCCATCGCCAACACCACCCCACCCCCACCATCATCGGTTTTGATAGATGTTAAGAAGTCCAATAAAATCTATTTTTCAGATTGGATGATTTTAAAAATATGTAACCACGAAATATCAATGGATTACCAACCATAAGCATTTGTTTGAAATATGATTTTCTTACTGTCTTGGCTCTGTCTTTCCTCACCATCACTTTCTTCGTAATCCGATGTGTCACCTTTAAAATTAGAATTGAAAAATGAACATTGACGAATATGCGAAAAAAAGAGAGTTAAAAAGGTCCAATAAAATCTATTTTCAAGATTGGATGATTTTCCATCAAAACACCCAGGTAAGTAGTTGGGATCTTGTCATCAGGACCAGAAAGAACAGCTATCTCATCTTCCATATATGGTCTTTTTCCCATGTTTTTATCGTGGTATATGCGCAGTTTATCCATGTATTTATGGAGTCCGAAGTATGTGATAGTTGAAGTCAACAACTTTAATTACTCAAAAACAGGGTGATTTGCATGCAACTGTCACAAAGCCCATACATAAGGGCAGGTACAAAACGCATGATTCATAATGCATAATACATAACGCATAATTGCACAATCAAAATACTAAGCAACTATAAGTGTTAAGACTTGCAATAGGGTGGAGGATCATTACTTTATTGCAGAGATTGCTGTGATAGAAGATCAAAACATCAAATCAATCACTGCAAAAACTGTCAGTAGCAGACTGTACCATCAAAAACCAGAGCAGTCTACTTAGGCTTAGCATTCCAAGACATAAAACAGCTTATCAAAGAAAGGTATGCGTATTATTTTACATTACAATGTGTTTTCAAAATGTTATATGGATGTGCTCAATATTATTGGATTTAAATGACTGATAATTAAAATTGGTAATATCTTTATTTGACTAAAGAGACTACAGCAGTCATTAGTTTTATTGTTTAAAGGGGAACTAAGGTCAAAAATTTGATATCGATTTTTTGCTGGAAAATGAAAGACCCTAATGAGATAATCACAAAAATGTATACCATAAAATCTATTTTGATTTCAATAAGCAATAAGAGCCTTTTACTACTTTCATTTACTACTTTTGATATCACAACCTCGAGAGGCTTTCTTTTTGATAGTGCGTAATGAAAGAGAAAAAGCCTTCAAAACACGATACTGGAAGCTCTGCTTCTTGACCTTCCCTAAGGTTATATTAAAATGACCCGTATGTTTAATAGCAAAACTATTTCAAACAAATTTCGAACAGAAACTCCGTGGTATTATTTAGAAGCAGTAACATTTCGCATTCATTGACCTTCTTTAAGGTTATTTTAAATTGGCCCGACACGTATTATCACTATTTAAAACAAAAAACCTCGAAATGAAATAATGTTTGTGATACTTAGTTTGAAGTACAAAAGTTCGAATTGATTGACATTATCTGACGTTATCTTAAAATTGCGTCGTAATTTAGAACGCATTACTAAAGCTACTCCACTCATTTGCAATACTCTTCCAGTATGAAAGTTTTTGATAATGTTCTATGAGAAACAAATAAACATTTGTAACACGAAAACACTTTCACTTGTGACTTTAATGAATAAATCATTTTGTAATAAAAATAAATGTTTTAATCCCAAGCCATTAATACAAGGTATTCTCAAATATTACAAGGAAACCTGACCTTTAAGTGAGTGTACTTACATATAGCATTCCAAATACCTTGTGGTTAGAAGTTTATGTACAATTTGGGAAGATGTCGTATCACCCGTTTGAGACCAAATTGTATCTTACAATGGCTTACATTTTAGTTTCCCTTCTTTCTTCGTTTTAGCTGAAGGTCGATTGATACTTTACCGCCACAAAATATAAAATTACGAAATTATTTACTGAGGAGCCAAATAAACATTAACACAAAAACACTTTTACTTGTGACTTTAATGAATAAATCATATTACTAGGTATTATCAAATATTGCCATGATACCTGACCTTTATTATTATTATTCATTTATTTCGAGTTGGTTTGTACAATAGTTATAAACTAATAAAGACCAACAATAAAGTTAA
>JAUBWS010087364.1:0-11913 GCA_032270445.1 Darlingtonia californica | reverse complement strand
AATATTTCCGTGCAGTGATTTGTGTAAATACCTCGATGGGCCTTCATAATTGGGATCTTCTGCATACTAAAACAAAAAATTGCTGAATAAAATACAACGTCCATATCGAGGGACCGATATCGATAACACATCATTAATCAAAACAATGAAAGAGTGCTAAAGGCGACTGCACACACCTGATTTGGCAATCATTATTACGTATGAAATATTATGACTGTTCACTTAGCTTAGAGTTTCTTTTCTTTTCAGTTCTTCAGGAACTGTTTTCAAAGAAAAACCTATTTTCCTAGAAACACCTGCAAGGCGCTTGTAGAACTAACTGTGAATGGAAATTTCAGTGTTTTGTTCATGAACTGTTGCTATAAATTAAAGTTATCTGCCTTTCACATATAATAAGTCTTGGGGAATGAACAGTAAATGGCGACCAATAAACTCGAACTCGGAACCCACAAGTTCTAAGCTGAGCACTTTGCCCACTCGGCCACTGCTTCACGAATAGAGTATTTTGGAAAGGATGCGGGGAAGCACAGGTGATTAGGTCGAACGAGGCAGATCAATCGAGTGAGCCATCACAAAAATGTAAAAGTACTATACATACTCTTTCTGATAATAATCTTCTCTTGAAAACTCTCCTTGGGCATCGTACCTTGACAAAGTTTAAGAAATATATAAATCTACAAGTCGAGATATTCGAAAGAATCCTAAGCCTATATTAAGTAGTAACGTTCAGCTTTCCTGGATCCAGTCGGATCATGTCGCTACTTTGGTCATCAATTACGTTTATGTTGGCTATTCAGAAGAACGACAAACGAAAACGTTGAATGAAACCATGACGTTCAGGCGCGTGGCTAAAATTTTTTGGAAAGTTCCAGAAGCACAGTAGAAAAATTATCAAGCGCCTATCAGAACTGAAATCAGCCTGTTAACCCTCCATACTTTCAAGTTTTATGTGGTCCGGCAAAATTTTGATGCTAAATCTAATTACTGCCACTGAATTTAATAGTTCCCAATTAGACAAAAAATAGTAACTTGTAAAATACAAATCGGCAAATAATTCATGACATCGTTAACTTTGTGGCCGGTCAGCTCAATCTGTAGAGCGTTCACCTAAAATTTGCAAGGTTGGGGGTTCGATCCCAGCCTCCACCCGCTTTAATCTACGGTTAATTCAAGGACCTGATGAAATGAGTGGACCTTCACCTCAACATTTCATGACCAAGGTCTAGCGCTAATAGGAAAAGACGACAGACTCCCTCAGAAACGACTACTAGGCCACTTGGTAATTTACCATGCTTTCTTCCATGATTGACGTATAGGTACTGTATTAAACAATTTCACAGCTTTTGGGTACACTCCAAATAATACCTTTATGTTTTTACGACTTCGGTCAATAGAAACGTGAAAAAAATCGTGTGTTCCATACTCATTTTTCTCTTTCACCTCATGTATTATGAACGTACGACCGCTAACTTACATGATGGTGCACGGACAGCCATCTACGCGCGTTCAACCATTCGATCGTTTCTGTTGGCTTAGTGAATGTTTCTTCGTTGTACAGTAGGATGAGATCCTTTTGTGCACGAACTGATGTCATATTTTCTAACTGAGATTCAAGCTGAAACAAGAAAAAATTAATAAAAATATGGGTTAATGTACCTAGAAATTAATTGTACAAATCGCTCTTCATGGATGTAAGGCTGCATTTTGAAATACAAAACTCGTATTCAAAGACGAAGGCCTAGTAAATCTAGGGCTAATTCGTGTTGGAGGTGATTACCAAATGCAAATGCTTCTTTAATATCTTTGAGTAACAAACATTGCTTTTATTTTCACCATATGCCGCGTGAAAGATTTGGCAATTTCTTAAATGATCGAGCTATCCAAGTCGTTACTGGAAGCATAAGGCCATCACATCGGCAAAATCATGAAAAAACGTCCGTGGAGGAGTTTACTTCAAATGTGTTTCTAGAGGGCGTATTTCAATAGAAATACACTCCTCCAATAATAACAGGAGGATTTTGTAAGATGACATTGATAATATGAAATACCTTTCCAACAGCTGGATCTTGGTCGCCACATCCAATAATCAAAATGATATCAGCCTGCATAGCATGGAAATAAATCATCAAAATATATATTCACTGTAAAAGACACAACACTGATGTCTGCTAAGCGAGTCAATTATTTGTCTCGACAACAGCTTTACAATTTTCGTGTGTATACTGTGTCGATAATGTGATTCGCGCAGCCTTCGTTTAATTTACGCATTCCATTCCTTGGTATTTCAAAAATTTGAAATTTGACTTTTTTGAACGATGGAAACTTTTTTTCGACAGTTTTTTCTCCGATATTAAAGTAATACTTCACCTGTCTGACGCAACGTTTCGTCCATTCCGACATGTAATTATCACATTGATACAAAACTATACGATGCGTATCTTCTTGATAACCCAACCAATTTGAAAGCACGTATTCATGAACACTGAAAAAATAAGAGTCAAAATTTATGTTTGCTTAGCTACTCAGCTCTGGTCAATAACCCAACATTTCTGGATGAATTGATTGAACGGATAAGTTTTTTGGAGCTCAGTTGTTAACCATCTGGAATTTCGAGTGACTGTATTTAATAGTGGTTATGATCAAGCATTAATCGAAAACAAATCAAAAGATAATCCAAACAAAATGACAACGTTGATTTATTGTTAACAGAAGCTTTGTATATCAAACAATCATACCCCATGTCAAATCATTACTCTGATGATGAAATGGGCAACAGTCAAAATATTAGAATATCATAGTATCACTTTTTGTTTTGTTCTAATCAAGCTGATTTGATTAAGTACCACTTTAGAAGCCTGTTTTCTACTTCGTCTAATTCAATTCTGCAAGACTGCACTTATGAATAATAATACGTTAAAGTATATTTAACCCTATTCACGCTGCTTTGTGTAAGTGTGTCAGTGTTGACTTTAAAAGCCGCCATCTTTTCAGTTGGACCATTAACTTTGAAACCTCTTGATTTTTATTTTTTTTCTATTTGGAACGGGTTTGTGGAAAAACATTTGAGTTCGATTAACAAATCCCACTTGGTATACGACCATGAGGTAATTTGAAGGTGCAAAATAATTTTTTCTTGGTCCAGATTTATTTTCATGTTATTAATTTAGTACATATTATTGCCCTAGTTTTTTTTTTTTCATTTTGTCAGTCAATTTTATCGATTTAGGGATGACAATCAGTTTTCGGCTGACCGTCATTACTGTGTGCTCACTTTGAGGATTTTTGTGTTTGTATTAAGGTTGTTTTAAGTTTTTGTTGTTTGATAATACCTATCTTGGGTTGAAAAATTGACATACAAAATTTCAGATCAAAAGGACTTGTCGTTCAGGAGTTATGACCTTTGTGTCACACTGACACAAAGTAGCATAATTCAAACCCCAGTCACCCAGCATGAATAGGGTTAACGTGGCAATGTTATCCTATGAACAGGTCGCTAAAATTAATTAGACAAGGCAAAAAAAGAGGCGCCTATTTGGCCTTTAACAAGATGAGCTTGTTCGGATTATCTTTTATTTGTTATTGTTTAAATTATCGTTTGGTTCAAAGTTCAAGCATTAAATTGATTGTAAATGAGGTCGAGTGAGATTTTCAACCACAATACTTCAGAATCCCACTTATAGGGAAATCCGGTTAACTCGGGCATTCGCCAAGTAGGACGGATATTTTGGCCCCTTAGGAGTACCACTTATCGAGAGTATGTAATGATAATTCCTAGGCAACCGATATACGTTAGTAACGAAGAAAGTAGCTGACCCTTAGTTAGAGCTATTTTTCTTGGGTTTTATTTTATTGTCATTCACTAATTTTTTTACGGAGTGAGTGACGAGTTTCTATCTTATACTTACCTATCCCACACTGAATTACCAAACCTCTTCGTGATAATATCACTTGTCAAAATTACTGTTGGTCCTAAAAAAGAACAATAAAACCTATGTAGTGACAGCCTTCATTTTTGTACACGTTTCTTCAGAATAATAGTGGATTTTGAGCTCGGCCTCGATATGCTTTGCCAAAATTCGAGTCTGAGACTCATGTATTGTTAGCTTAGATTATGCTTACTATTTCTACATCAGAGACCAATTTTAAAAGTACCTAGCATTTGTCTTGGGTATAGTGAATAACAAAATAATAATTCACGTTTACTCTTAACATAGAGAATTTAGCTTTTCCCTAAAATTTTCAGGGATTGAAAAAAGGCCATGTGAACAATTCTTAATTCCAAAATTTCATTTTCTATGATAAATTTCTGCAATTGGATTCGGAATATTTAGGACTGAGTGACTTGAGTTTCGTAGTGCAGTTTTTTTATCTTTAATTTTCCTTTGATTGAGCTTTTACGTTCAAAATTTTAGTAAATGTGTGACCGAACGTTTATAAAGGCGCTCGTCTTGGAATTCGTTGATCTCGAATTACTGTTAAATCCATAAACCTGAATGTGTTTCTGGGACTTTGGTAACAGTTTTCGACAGTTGAGGAGTGCATTTCGAAAATAAAAATAGTCTCAATTATAACCATGGTTATGTACGCAAAGTAGAATGCCCACAGTTTTAAAAGCATATCAGTTTTTTCTAACGAAAAGCCAACTTCGAGCTTCGAATTTTTCGGATTTAAAGCTATTCCCAGTTTTTGATGTTTTGGACGTGCTTAAATCTTAAAATTACGTTTGGTTTGTTGTTCCATGAAAATACGTGTTACTAAAAGACCATATCAGAGAGCTCGTCAAATCTTCGTATGCTTAGAACGTAATATGAACATTCAAAAGACATCAATGAAATCAGTCACTTACCGATATCATTGATAGCAAGTCCTAACTCGAATGTGAAGTTTTGTAAAGGAACAGAATTAGACGCAGGAAAAACAGCAACTGTACACAAGTTATGACCAACTCGTTCTATGGAAAATCAGAAAACATCTATTCAGTTGAGGCTCAGGTTCATCTTAGATTGAATTATGGATAGGCTTCTAATTTGAAATATCTCGAAATATTGTTTTTCTTTTCATCCAACAAATTTTGAAAACATGAAAGTCAGTTAACTGGAATCAGTTTTTTTGGTCCTTTGGAGCTCTCGAGTTATTGGCATAAGTAGTTATCAAACAAAAACTCACTGTTAACTATTCTGGTTGAAAATATTTCTTGGGGATAGCTTTCATCAAACATTTCTTGGGGGAATTTTTTGCAGCGTTGTTTTTTTAATGTACCCGGTTGCCAGGGACTACGAATATTTCAACCTTGAACCCATAGCTGAGAAACAAAAAGCGTCTTACCATCTTAACCCTTCGTAGAACGACCCATTTTTTATTACATGGTAGAACGACGGGAGATGGGGAGGGGTACCCCCTCGTTCTACGAAGGGTGAAAGACGTCAATCCTTCAAATTAAAGGTCCACGATGCTCCCTCTCTACACTAATACACGAACTTTGATAAAATGATGGTGTTCTTTCTCTATAAAACTATATAAAGCGGCATAATCGAGATGGATAGATTATTTCTTATACCGAAGTTTGAATTGGCAATAGCGATTGGTGCGCCTTTCTTCTTCATACCAAGGATACGATCACCAAGTAACTGCATTAAACGACTCACAACCTACAACAGTAACAAAAAAATATCACGACAGTGTTGGCATGGAGTAGGTTATTTCGAAATTCCCCCTACTTTTCCAGCAAACGAAAGATGATAATTCCCTAGAGCTGAAAATGTCAAAAAATCAAAATACCTGACTGGGAATCGTCGACTGAAAATGTCGGAAGGTCCTCAAATTCTTCCCCAGGTGAAACCTATATCACTCAATTCCCTGTTTTCTTCGCATTATTAATCATTTTAACTAGAAATTAACTTGAATAACTACGTATGTAGTGATTCTCTAACCATATTATTCAGGTTTTCAAGCAATTTCAGGTCTGCATTTATAAAAAGAAATCAAAACATTAAGAAAGCAAACAAAAACGAAAACAAATACCTGTGGATAGTGCAGTTTAATAGCGTTTAGTAAACCTTCAGGTAATTGTGCAAGTTCTGTATCTCTATGAAATCAAATAATATTGGAATGAAATTTTTGAAAACAAACAGAATGATTTTTATAAATGGATCTTCATCAATGTGCCCGAATCGCATGGTGTTAACAAATCAGCCGAAAGGCAAGTTGGTATGAAAACTAATCGCGTCTATTTGTTTTCAGATCAGTAAGCTCGACTTCAACACGATCATTGTTGATTCCAAAAACAAATGTAGTATAAACTAGTATACATGGGTGTGTGACAATCCGAGAGAACTAAAGAGAATATCAAGTGTAAAAATTTGTGGATGATATTTGCACGAGGTACGACATACCGGACAGCATGAACAGAATTTGTTCGCGGATATCTTGTCAAGACATCGACCTGCAACAGGAAAATGAAACTTCTTTTAAAGATTTTATTGAACAAAATTCATGAAAAAGCATGAACAATATTTAGGTTTTAAAACAACAAATCAAGGTTTGGTTTTCGTATGAAAAGAAACAAATAAGATTGCCTTCGATGAGTATTTTAATTTGCTTTTAGTTATCCTATAAGTTTGTAACTTTAACTAAATAGTTTGTGTTTCTGTAACACGATTTCTTGTCCGTGACGATTCTTGTGGGATGTAGCTTTGGTAAGACTAACGTAGCGACAGACAATGCGCTGGGAATCGGGTTGCGATCAAAAAGCTCAAAAGTGAGAGAGAGTCAACCTTCGAAATGCACTTACCAACCCAACGAACTCACCACGACCAAATTCGTCACCCAGGAACTTCTTTCCAGATTCGTTCGTCTGAATAGCACGAAGACGACCGTTTAACACAATGTAAACACAATCTGCTTCACTGTGTTGACTAGAAAATATATAAAAATTATTTCAGGTAGTAGCTTGTCTCACTTTTGCATAACATGCGTTTTGTTTAAACATAGACGAGGCAAAGATAAGATAAAAATTGCAATGTTAAAAATAGTAACAAAACTCGTCACACTTCCACAAAGTTGGCGAACAGAAGTTTGCGCCTTGCGTAAAATTCCACTCAATGAATACCGGCCTTTATGTAAAACGAAACCAAAGTCAGGGATATTTTAAATAAACGAAATCATATAATTTCCGAGGCATACCTATATAAGAGTTTTCCTGCTTCCAACATCGTCCAGTCGAGAGCAAAGTCTATGTTTCTTACAAAGGATGACAGCTTTTGTATCATGCTATTAGCCACAGGCAAGACAACCTTAGGATGTTCTTTTATCAGCCTATAAACAAGAAGAATTTAGATGGCAATGCAGGCCTTGCTTTAAGACGCAAGCGATAATTTGTTATCGAGATAAAAAAAATCGCTCGCGTCATATTTACTTTTGAAAATTTATTTACAATATGTAGAACAAGAAACTTAGCAGTTACAAACGGGAGAGCGATAAGAAACAAAAACAATTACGTTGCCACTCGATGCTCAATCAATTTTGTTCCTTACTTATAAGAACGAGATGGTCTTAACCTAAAATAATAAAATGTCATCAAGATAATAGCAATTTTTTACCAACACAGCAAAGACTCACTACTGATATGGTCAGTTTTAATCAGGCAAATAATCCGTGGCAGAGCCATGTCTTTTTTATTTGCATAGTGTCGATTTCGACATATAATAGTGACCGAAAATAATTAATTGGCAGTAAGACTACCGAAATAATAACGTTTTTTCTACTGTGTATAGGCGTGAGAAATTTTCAATAAGCTCATCATCTTCAGCATAGTTATATTTTTTGTAAAGTACCAGTTCCGGTAGAAAATAATGACTAATTACCGAAATGATAGTGTTTTTCTATTGCGCATGTGCGTGAGAAATTGTTATTGAATCATCATCTTCAGCATAGGCATAATTCTTTGTAAAATATCGATTCCGACATAAAATAATGGCCTATTACCGAAATAATAGCGTTTTTCCTACAGCGCATGCGCGTCATGATAGTGTTTTTCTATTGCGCATGCGCGTGAGAAATTTTTATTGAATCATCATCTTCAGCATAGGCATAATTCTTTGTAAAATATCGATTCCGACACACAATAATGACTTGTTACTGAAATAATAGCGTTTTTCTATTGCGCATGCGCGATAAAAATTAAAGTAACGCCATCTTATTTAGCATGGTTGTGAAATTTTCAAATTTAATTAACCTATTGAACATGAATGTACACTTGCATCAAATAGGTGAAATTCGCCAATATCGCTAATTGTGATGCGCGGGAGCAGTACAATGCACGTAGTTCAGGTAAAACATGGAGAAACCGATAGGAGTCGTCGGACTTTCGAGCAAGCTGTTTTTAAAACAGGACACACAACGCGCAGAAGCGCTCCGCTCTCCCGTAATTATGTTTACGAGAGCGTTTTTTGCAAAAATGTGCGCATCATGATATAGTTGGCGTCTTGGCGTCGAGCATTCACAGGAATAAGCAGTACTGATGAGACTTAATAAGGTCGAAACTAGTCTATTGCTGTCCCTGTGAATCTCCAGCACGGAGGTGAGCATTAAGGTTGGAGTCCATCTCAAACTGATGTTCTGATATGGTAAATGATATAGTTGTACTTTATTGCATGAAAATATCGCAGCACTTCAATTTCGCGGTCCAAAACAAATGTTTTATTTTGCGACATTGTAATTGCGTGGTTTCACCAAAATTCTAAATTTAATAAACTGAAATTTATCTCTCTGAGAAATCTGCGCTGACACAAAACGTCATTTCAACGCTCATATGGCGTCAAAAATACGTTGAAATAACTTTTTTCTGGCAATTCACATGATTTTTGACGCATTCTAATTTCGCAGTTTTTTGATCACAACCGTGAAACCGCGAAGTAATGATTCCGTGAAATTTTCATGAAATAAAGCAGTAGACTTAATTCATGACAAACAACGCTGGCTCCACGGATCCCCTCTAGTGGACGCGCGAGTTTGTTCCATACGAAAAAAAAAAATAACTGTCTGCGATCGGTTTATGTTAAAATATAGTTTCATAAACTTCCAACCCTTTTTTATTTTTTAACTGTATGTACACAACACATGAACTTTACGTGTTCCTACTGACAATCATCATTGTTAGGGCAAAAAATAGCGGCGCCACCACCCCTTAATCAATTCATTTCAAACCGAGCCCACCAAAATCGAAATAGTAAACATACTTGTAGAAATTTATTTTACTGATGATGACAACATATGACAGTTCAATTGACTTGACTGAGAAAAACGATGGCTCTCCAGTCAGCAATGATAGTGATCCAACAAATTCGCCAGGAACACAGTTAAACAAGGTTATTTCCTATAGAAAGAAGGCAAAAAGATATTATAACAAGCCCCCAAAGTTACAAATTCAAGTTAACAAATCTTACAGGATGAATTTTCGCGTGGATTTTATCGCGAATGGAACATAATTTTCGTCGTTTTCCTAGGATTATATTGACAATGATAGTGTGTGAGACCGGGTCGACTTGCGGTACGGTATATTTTACGCATCAAATTGCGAGTAACAGTTATGTTCTTACCCTGACTTTATCACCTTCCTTGTTATTCTGTCGGATTTGAAGGCTACCTTTCACCAGGAAGACCAGACTTGAATCCTGGAAGAATTCGACAAAATCAAGTTTTTAAAACATCGCACCTTCATGTGAATCGGTGGTGCAATGGTACAGTCAGTCAGGCGTACTATTGTGCAAGAGATCGCGGGTTCGATTCCCGCTCCTGTCATGTCGAATTCGACCGATTCGATCGTCTAGACACGAATTTCAAATGTTTGCTGTCTGTCTGTGGACCCTCCTGGATACAACCGATCAGCCGTCAAACGGGTCTGGGTTAGTGAGGCTATCCACAATAAATATCAGTCTCTCATAGCAGTAGATTAAAACAAATGTCTACGTTCAACTATTTGGTCAAGAAAGTATACGCAAAGCTTAGAATAGGTCACAAATTACGACATTTAATTTCAAATCTTCACCATCGGCTCTTCAACATGGTACAAGATATAAAGGACTAAATTATCATAAATAAATAAAGAAAATTCTGCATCAAAGTTCTTACTATATCTCCTTGACGGGTCAAGAATCTTCCTTCAGGGACAACATCAATAGATAAAATATTGTCCAATAATTTAGGTGTCTGAAGAAAACAAGATTAAATTAGACTCACAATAGCTCTGGACCAACTAATTATTCTAGCGTGATCTTAATACGAGGTTTTATATGGCGAAAACCGCAGGTTCCTGTTTGAAATTTAAAGCTTCCTATTTAGGCTTCCCGTACTTCCAGGAAAAGACAGGATCCTCGTCGCTAACAGTTAAGTCAAGAAAAGAGAGATTAATTAATGTTAATGAATAGTTTTATTAAACTATTACGAGCTATATTTTTTGAAATAGGTTCAAAATTTCATAAATTTTGTAACATTTTTCAGTTAAAAGTATTCCATGTTATAACGTGATTTTCACTAATTATGGACGCATATACGCGTTCCACGGAGTCTACGAGTTAAATTTGTTTCCGACAGAAAACAACTGAACTGTCTTTATAAAAACACACAAGAATTAGCGGTTGGAAAATACCCTAACGGACATTCTGAAAGAAGTTTCTTCAATAACAAATGTTAGGGTGAGTATAGTTTTCAGTCAGAAAAAGGTCCGTTGGGCTCCTCAGGGTAGTGTTAGGAAATCGACTTACTGGCAAGCTCAACAGCTTGACTAGATCACTTCGTACAGCTGCCAGCATTTTATCTTCTTGTTCCTTACTCAAGCCACCATAATCAACATCTCCTTCAAATATTGGTGGTGGGGCTGGCCTTGGAACATCAAATGTAATCATATCTTCTTCGAGATTACCAAGTGATGTTATCTTTCCTGCTTCATTAATATCCATACCTACACGACCGAGGACAGCCTCGAAATCCGAATTCGTAGATAAGCTCGCTGTAAATGAAAACGTCAAGTTTTGAAAATATCTTTGTCTTGGAAAGTGAGAACATTTTTTAGATAACCACCCTCTTGCAAGCCCCTAACAAGAAAAATTCAGCTGTGATAGACCAGCGCTATGATGGCGGGGGGGGGGGGGGGCGGCGAGAGGGGGCTTATTCGAAGGGGCTTTTATTATATTTTTCTGGACGTCAAAGTTATTTAGGCAAATTCGAAAAATCAAAAATGTAAAAAAATTGAAATACACTCATAAGGATAAAACATAGAACAAACTTTTGTTGTTTATTACTACTCTTTTTTGTCTTTACTACTTTCCCCATTCCTGTAAAATCAAATCTTACTTCTCAGAATCTCGATTTTGGCTAATATCTAATAAGCGCCCGTTTATTAAGGTGGAGGTGGTGGGTACTTATTTGAGAGTAGGCGCTTATTCGAGAGGGGCGCATATTTAATAATTTTCACACTAGGTTGGGCGCTTATTCAAGGGGGCGCTTATTCGAGAGGGAGCTTATTCGAGAGGGGGCGAATATTCGAGTAATTACGGTAATGTAATGTAATAATGTAATATTATTTGCCCTTGATTTTCCTGAAAACAAATTTCTAAAAATTTCCTTTGTTAAACAGTTGATTTTTTCCTATTACAACAACGAATCTTTGAAGATGAGACTGGGAACTCTGCAACCAATGTACCAGGGAGCGGTCCCTTTTAACTAAAAATTGATTATAAATGTTAAAACTATATAAAAATCTTAAAGTTTTACCAGCCTTTATGATTAAAAAAGCTTCAGACAGAAGCTGGTTATGAAAATAGACCACCTTGTATAATTCTAAACTTACAGCTTCCATAAAGATTGATAAGTTTCCCATGTGAGCCAGTTCGTTTAATGGTAGACGTGGATGATGGA
>JAUBWS010087353.1:0-11914 GCA_032270445.1 Darlingtonia californica | reverse complement strand
TCTCGAATAAGCGCCCACCCAAAAAGTCTAAATTTTAAATAAGCGCCCAGGGCGCTAATTCGAGCATTTACGGTATACTTATTAATAAGATTAGCTCAAAAGTTACCAATTAAGAAGACAAATTGGAATGAAGCTAACAGACCTTGATGGTCATGTAAAGTAGGCTTTGCAACACTAGAATCAAGCAGTCAAGTAAAAATTAATGTCAACAAATAGAAGAAGAAAAACAGTTTGAATATCAAAGTTAAGTTATAATTTATAGCAAAATAGGCCTAAATCAAATTATTATTAGAGGTAATCATTGTGTAGAGCGAGATCCAGGACAATGGAATTGAGCAGGACAGATTTAAAGGTTTCGTAGATTTTTTCTTTTTGATATATTAGATATGGCATTCCAGGTTTTGGTTGCTCTGTATCTGTAGATTTCTGTATTTTTGTAGGTAATATAATTCAGTTAACAATAATAGCTCTAGACCTTGCTGGTTCCTTGTCTGACAAACTTTATTCTCTTGTAGTAGATCAAAAGATTGTGATGTTGAGATCTTGTTTACAATCAAGAAGGATTAACAAGCAATACTTTTCTTGTAAAAATGTAAGATAGATTTCCAGTTACACAGGTCGAAAAATTTATGGTCAGGTACACTTTTCTTGACTCTACATAATTAAACTTTGCAGCTTTGCGTGCATTAACTCAATGCTTTTGAATAAATTCAATTCAATTGAAAGGGCTCTCATGTTATACAACTTTTTCAATTTGATGTTGAAGTTACTTGTAGTTTTGTCAATATGAACAGACTAATTTAGTTTATTGTCTACTTGAAGACCAAGACATTTTGCGTGGTTACAACTTTGATACGTGTGTTTCAAAGGCAAACTTCCATTAGCAGGGGACCATTAAGGATTTTTTTAGATAAAATCACTATCTCACATTTCTGTGAGTGAATGGTCAAGGAGTTTGCACCAGCATACAAGACTATCTTTGTGATAGCTTTTTGCAGTTTGTCTATTACAATGTCAATGGATTTGTCTGATTGGTGAACAGTACAGTGGTCAGCAAATAATTTGGATGGAGTGTCTGTATAATTGGGAAGATCACTAACGTTGATAGAAAATCCATTATGACCTAGTAGTGAGCTCTGTAGCACTCCATAATCAACATGTTCTAAAGATGATGTAACACAGTTAGCATTGGTTAACTGTGTTCTGATAAATAGCTTTTTAGGAGTTGGTATGAAGAGCCTGATATTCTGTGACTTACACCGGGAATCCAGTGTTTCAGGAGGGTTGTATTACAATATAACAAAAACCACATGTCTGGCGAGGAAATCTTATCGACGCAGTTTTATGTAATTAAATGTCTGTCTTTAAAAACCTTGTAACTTTTAAGCAAATTCTTATCCTGTTTAAATCTTTTTATCACTATACTGTACATTATCGTAAAAACAAGTTCCATAAATACAATATATATAAAAACGAAAGTGAGTCTAGAATGTTAGGATAAAAAGTGGTTGAAAATTTAAAAGTTTCGGTAAAAATATACTGGTACTTGGTAAAAATATACTATATGAAATATACTATAATTTTGACTATTTTATGATTTGCAACATTTTTGTTATAGGATAATGAAGATCAAATGAAGGTATTAGTTAAAGATTTACAAGATGTATGTTACAAAATTAAAGAAGGTATGTAAATTTAAATATCAAAAATTTATATTTTACCTATCTATTACCTAATTTCAGATACGGTCTCCTTGTTAAGTGCTTAATAATTAACAGGTAAGTCAGGAACCCATATCCCATGAGGGGGGACTATGAAAATTTTGAACTAGGGGTACCCTTTTAAAAGCAATTAATATTCTCAATTCCTTTCGGTTTGCTATTTTAGGCGGTGGTGAGAAGGCCAAGGAAAGGCATGTTTCAAGAAATAAGTTGCTACCAAGAGAAAGAGTATTGAATGTTCTTGACATTGGGTATGCTACAGCTCAGAACTATTTGCATTGAATTTGTCCTTATATAATGGGGACCAGTTAAGTTGGTTCCAGAAGTTCCATAAAAGAAAAGCATATTTCATGAAGCTCTAATAAAACTAAATTTTGATGTCTTCAAATTGTTGTTTATCTCTAATTTTGTAAGTTAATAATTTTCATACAGTATGAATCTTACCTGGAGAAAATACTAATTAATCATAATTACCAAGAAAATTTTTGTATTAACGGGATTTGATTTTGGTGCTTTTTTAGCTGGTTTCTTCATTCTCTGAAAGGAGTTCTGTATAAAATTGAAAATGTTATTTTTCTCACTTTCTCTCTTATGAATCTTTAGTTCACCGTTCTTGGAGTTATCCCAGTTAGCTGGTTATCAGTTGTATGAAAAAGAAGAAGTTCCTGCTGGTGGCATCATTGCTGGTATTGGAAAAGTATCTGGGTAGCCATTCATTTATTACTTATTCTAGTACTACCCTCTTTATCCTCCTATGTATTAACAAGTTTTCACTAGCAGCTTTTGAATTTCCCATTTTCTTATGTCGGCAAAAAAATGTTGAGGTAAATTATCAAACAGTTCTTGGAAGTAAATTATACTAATTTAAAGGCAATTATCAATTTTATGGAAAAGTATATTTGTGCTGCCAAAATTTTATTCATAGTAGTCTTCAGAATAGCAAAAAGTGATGTCTGCAATTTGAAAGTACCAACGTGATAAATGGATTTTCTTATTTACGTAAGCATTAGCAGCATGCTGAAGCGGGCTTCAAATGCTGCACAAGGGACTTAAAAAAGCCATCCCTTTTTGTGTTAAAAAAGTTGCATTTTTTATTTAAAAATATAATGTTGATATGTTGATGTAGGTTTGGTTATGCCCATTAAATGTTTTTGTTGGAATATTGAAGGAACAATGTCATACTAATTTCTAACTAAAAACTGTTTCCACCGAACTGTTTTAAAATCAAGTTGGTTCGAAACAGTAATTTTCAACACTTCAACACTCAAACTTTACATTACTGCGAAAATTTACCCAGCTATCTTACTGGTTTTGATGTAAAGAGTTGGTTTTTTGTAATTACTGCATGCTAATATTAAGGAGATATGACTCGCCTGATTTATCTTTACAAGAATATACTTAACTTAACTAAGGCTCATCTTTTTTTTACTGTTTATAGAGTTGAGTGTATGATAGTTGCAAATGATCCTACAGTAAAAGGTGGAACCTATTATCCCATAACAATCAAAAAACATCTGAGAGCACAAGAAATAGCAGATCAAAATAATTTACCTTGTATATATCTAGGTAAGTTTGTGTTTTGTTTTTTTTATGAAACGAGCTGACTTGAGTTCTAATTACTGAATGGGCTCTTTAGCTCTATTTGCGTCTCTACCTTAGTACTGTGACATTGACATTGGGCATATATGTTACTATTGATCTAGGAACAACTTAATGAGTTCAACTTAACAATCTATGGTTACATAGACACAAATGGAAATGGAAACCTAGTATTAGAAATTGTTGTGAAAATCTGTGAACCAGTGGCCTATTGGTCAAGGTGCTTATAATTAAGAGATTTTAAAATCAGCCTTCTAGTAGGAGAAATTTATAACTCATTGGAACAATCAACAAGGCAGATGTAAATTTTGAGTAAAATAACACTAGCATATTATCATGTCTGTACTTTTTCCGTAGTCGATTCTGGTGGTGCAAATTTGCCAAGACAATATGAAGTATTTCCAGATAGAGATCATTTTGGTCGTATATTTTATAATCAAGCAAATATGTCTGCAAAGAAAATACCACAAGTAAGTTTTTAAGATAAAATTAAGATCAATTAGATAAAAGTTCATTTTCAGACACCCAATTTGAGGCACAGTCCAAAGTTTCAAGGCTTATACCTTATACCACAGTTCATTCAGCACACCAAGGTGTTTCCAGGAAGGCAGGACCCTCATTGTCAATGAAGAAGTGAAGGATAATTTTCTTAGAAAATAATCAAATAATTCATTTATTTTAGATAGCAGTTGTTCTAGGATCATGTACGGCAGGTGGTGCTTATATTCCTGCAATGGCTGATGAAAGTATCATCGTACGAAATCAAGGAACTGTTTTCTTAGCTGGTCCACCTTTGGTAAGTTGACCGAATGAGAATAAACATCATGCATGCATCTACGATATTGCATTGGCGTGATAGTAATGGTGAATGGGTGTATCAATATCACGCTTATATAAGGCCCATATTCTCATCAAACATCAACTAAAATTCAAGATAGCTTTTGTTCCGGTGTACGGTGGGGAGGGATAGTTTCAAAATAATGCTTGGGTTGCAGCACTCTTAGGGATACCCGTTGGGCTATTTTCCTGCAATGTCACAAAAGCCCCACATCCTCTAGGGCCATTTTCATGAAACGTCAACCAAAATTCAAAATTTATTCCAATGAATCTTTTATTTCCATCCTTTCGAAAATTAGCATTTTTTAATCAAAAAGTCCTGTTACATATAAAGCTTGCAAGAACTCCAGCCTTGCCCTTGCCAATGCCCTATTTTTTTGAAAATATGATGCTAAACAAATTTCAGGTGAAAGCAGCATTAGGTGAACAGGTAACGGCAGAAGAATTGGGAGGAGCAGATCTCCACTGCAGGTATATCGTTACTCACATGACTATTAGTATTTCTTTATTTTTACCTTTTGACGAGACGCAGATGAACACAAATAAAATTACATTCAATTGAGAATGTTCAGACTGATTCTGACGAACGTTCTAAGGAACATGTGTCGCTCGCTGGCGCATGGGTCACAGAGCACCTAAGTTCTCACTATAAAAAGCGGTGAATAACACGACAGATTTAGATGGAAATAATATACAGTTCTCTCTCTCTTTCTCTCTGTCTTTGATTAGCAGACACCTTCGACGCAATAATCTTTGTCTGTAAATTAGAGAGAGTGGAGATGATATTTTGTTGGTCGAATTCTTTATGATAGTGTGACTATGTTTTCTTTATTAGAAAGTCAGGAGTCACAGATTATTATGCTGTGGATGATTTCCATGCATTGCATCTTGCAAGACAATGTATAAAGAATATCAACTATGAGAAAAGTGTACAAGTAAGTAAGTTTTTTAATAGTCTTCCCGATGCAATCTGTGAAACTGTCACAAGATCTTGTCGCTTAAACGTTGTTGCAGTGGCGTCACATCAACATCGAAAAACGTTAAACCACCTTGTGCGGATAGTGAATAGAAGAAACTGGAAAACAGATAATCTTGGTGAAAGTTATAAGGTTCTCCCCACTCTTTTTAATTTCCCCTCTTCGGTACACACTAGCTCCTTGAACCACCTAATGTTTTTAATAAACGACAATAGCTACGCTTTTCGTAAACTGAATTATTATCTGGTGTCAAAATTGTTACCTTGGTTACTGAAGACCCACAGTACTGGCGAAAGAATGAAGGACATTTTTTAAGTGTGACGTTATTTGATGACGTGTGCATAATGCTATGAATATTCAAATTCAATTCAATTCAAGTTTCTATTAACCTGAAATCTCGTATCTTTTTTATGAACAGCTTCGGACGGTCGAACCAGACGAGCCATTATACCCAGCTGAGGATCTGTATGGTATTGTGGGCGCCAACTTGAAAAGACCATTTGACGTTAGAGAGGTTTGTAGTTTCTAAGCTTCATTTAATTTAACAGATGTACTGTAAGTTTCCAAGCTACCTTTAAGAGAGGTATTGCAAATTATAAAGTACATTCAATTTCATGTTTCGTTTTGATCTACATTGCGTTAGGATCAAAGAATCTAAGTTCAAGGCTACTGCTTTAGAAAATTTTTGATGAGGTTTGACGTGTAAATAAAAGAGAAATCTCCTATATCCTTCACAAATCTTTTGGTATAAATTGCTAATTGCTTGTTAATTCCACAATTCTCTTAAATTAATCTAAATTATCCTAAATAACAACTAGTTATGACACCTTAACACTTCAACAATCCTCTGAAAATCTTAAAATTTTAATGCTCATGTAACATATTTTAGCCAGTATCAAAGTTTTTCAAACATAAGTATTGTTTAGCTTGATATCAGACACTTTCAAAAATTGGCAGCTGAAAATTCAGTGTAAGACATTCCCTCGAACATTTACGTTTATTGAGAGTGTTTTTAGGAGATTTCTCTTTTATTTACACGTCAAACCTCCTCATCAAAATTTTTCTAAAGCGGTAGCCACCCATATCTCCCATACAAGTCTTTTACTTCTCTGCGAAGCTTATATGTTCCGTTGTTCTGTCTTTCGTATTTTCCTGTAGCTAAATTTTCTGACTGTTTCACTCTAATACTATATTTCTTATTTTGATGTCCCTGTTAATAATAAATATTTTTAATGTACAAGGTATTGTGCGATAAAGACGTAACGACATTTTAGCGGTTTATTTTCAAGAAAACTAAAATATAACTTTACAAATGTGAATATAATATTTGTTATTTCTCGTACGTAGGTTATTGCACGTTTAGTGGATGGTAGTCGTTTTGATGAATTCAAAGCATTGTATGGAGATACTGTAGTTACAGGTGAGGAAAAGTAAATGTTTTCTTTTTGATAACACAAATCATTTTGGATTCTTGTGTAATGAATGAGCAGTAGAAAGTGCAAGTTTCTTAACTTAAGGTGTCCAAATTGAAATTCCAGGGCCCCAAGCTCCATCATAAGAATTGTAGAAATGGTTATCCTTAGGTTATAAATCTCATTAAATACTGATCGGCTCTTTAACTTGAAAAGCTAACAATCTTGGTCATTCCTTTTCGTTTTGAGTAGAAGCTACATAAAAGTTTTTGTGTTGATTACTGTAGGTTTCGCTCATCTTCACGGATATCCTGTCGGTATTATTGGTAACAATGGCGTGTTATACAGTGAATCATCGTTAAAAGCAGCACACTTCATTGAGTTATGCTGTCAACGGAAAATTCCATTAATCTTCTTACAAAATATCACAGGTAATTAAAAATTTTGGGTTTTCCTCTACTCCTTAATATAGCTGCCCGTTAATGTTCTTTTCCAGGATCAGCCCTGGATCTGAAACTTTTGCCAGTCAAGAGAAAAAATCATCGGGTATCGATGATAGTGTTTCTAAAGTTCCAAAGCAAATCATGCTACTGTCTACAACCTCTCCATCCAAGTTAACGAAATCATGGAAACCCCATATGGGGGAGTGTTTTTAACGGCACGCAGGTTTGAAAAGAAAAATACTCCTCCACATTTTGTTTTACTAATTTTGCCTCTTGGGATAAATATAAAAAGAGATTGTTCATCGTGTGTGAAAATTTAGAAGCAAGAAAAAAAATATTGTGAAAGTAAAATTGCCGATGCTTCGAAAAAAACATGCAAAAAACTAGCAAGTGGAAAACCGACTTTAAGAAGAAACCCTTCTTTGTATCATAATTCTAGAACCTGTCTTTGATTTCAAAAATGATTTTGTCCATTCCTCACTCAGGATTTATGGTTGGAAAAGATGCTGAGGCAGGAGGAATAGCGAAAAATGGAGCTAAGATGGTAACCGCAGTAGCGTGTGCAAATGTTCCAAAATTTACAGTAATAATTGGTGGCAGTTATGGAGCTGGAAACTATGGAATGTGCGGGAGAGCTTATAAGTATGTATCATATGGATTTTATGAAAAATGATTTGAATACCAGCTTTTCTTCGTAAAATACAAAGGATCTTCTGAAATAGTTTTAATAAATATTGAATACCCTTAGATACTTTAAAGGAAGAGACTTTCTCTTCTCAGATTTGGCGAAACAAATAAGAAGAAAAAACTGGCAATTGCTTTTATTAGAAGATTAAGTTCGAGCTAATTTAAGATATTTGATAGCAGCACACTAATTTTAAGAAATTACTTTCTACGATTCTCACTTAAAATTTATAATCTTTGTTACAGCCCACGATTCATGTTCATGTGGCCGAATGCACGAATTTCAGTGATGGGTGGCGAACAAGCTGGAACTGTTTTATCAACCGTGAAAAAAACTCAACTCATGAAATCAGGAAAAGAGGTATGAAGTCCAAAATTTTTTAATATCTTGAAATTTCATTGTGTTTTATTTCAACACTAATGAAATTTAGACTAGTACTTTTTAGACTAGGCTTTTCTTGACTCTTTCCTTCCTAACAACATGTACGATAATCTAAATCAATATGGAACAAAATAAGAAAACATTTTTATAGGGCTAAAGACATTAAATAGCTGTTACAAGTCAGAGTCATGACTAACCCATTTTGCTGAACTGTTCGGGAAAAATCTCAAAGTGTAAAGCAAGCAAAAGCTATTCCAGAGTTCTATTTCAAAAAATCTGGGTAGCCCTCCAATAGAAGTAGGATTAGGCTAATTAAGCTATTTTTTCCGAAACGATTTATTAATGTGGTTTAATTTCTTATTTTAGATCACGCCGGAAATTGAAGCACAAATTGATGCTGAATTAAAGGAACCTTTAATTAAACAATTTGATAAAGAAGGCCACCCCTATTTTGCTAGTGCTAGGTAAATGAGTCTTGAATTGTTTCATTAATAAAGTTTTGGCAAATCTACTCAGATTGTCTGGACTTTCATTAAGTAGGTAATGTCATCCTTGGAATCAACTTTGTCTTGCAATAGAAACATTAGAGTTTATTTACCCCAATGACCTCGATAGTTCTTCGGAATAGGTAGTTAGGCTAGGCTCCTGCACTCTTGAAAAGAGTTACAGATGGTACAAGTTTTGAACGACTGGTCGCAGGCCGACCCATCATTTTTTTACTCTTGCTGATCGGGTGTTCACGGGACTTCAATGATATAAATCTCGTGATTTTTCTTAGGTATTCTCCCTTTACATTTCCTTTCAAAACATGTAATTAGAAGAGTCATTTTAACTTATTCCAACTGACAACTAGTGTAAACAAACAAACAATCCAATCTTTTTTCAGGATGTGGGATGATGGAGTCATCGATCCAGCTGACACGCGGACAGTGCTCGGTCTTGCAATCAGCGCTTCGCTCAATGCCAAAATCCAACCCACCAAATTTGGTGTTTTTAGAATGTAATGAAGAACATTAGGGAGATAACGTTGAAAATAATGAAAGCAATTTAAACAGAAAATTGTATATCATGGAAAATTGGTTGTGAATATGAGATTTCTAGACAGAAAGTTTTAAACTATTAAACATTTTTATCGCATACTTTTAGTCAAATATTCAATATATGTGGATTAAGATGAATTTTAAATTTAGCGTATTTATTCGTCAAAATTCGAAAATACGAAACTTTTAATTAATATTGAGCGAAATTTTTCGATTAGAAACTTTATGAATTTCAAAGGCCATTCAGAAATAAGATAACGTGTACAGACAGTCAATTGTTATAATCTTTGAAATTGCTTTTAGTGATATTGAGTGAATATTAGAAGCATATGGAATATTTAACATAATTATATACAAAAGATGATTTTCTTCCAATTATTTATACAAACACCAATTAGTACTGCTACAAGAATTGTAAATGACTTTTTTTGTAAAACGTTTATAAAATTTTTATCATATAAAATTTTTATCAAACAAAATGTTGATTTTTCTTTTGTCATGAGACCAAATTACACATTTTTCTATTGACCGAACGAAGTAGCGTTTGGCTTATCACCTTTGCTAAGTTTTGTAAGCTGTTTTTGTTTGGCTGCCAGAACTTTTCTGGATCATTCAAATTCTGGATCTTCACTTTTTATTAAGCCAGAAACTTTGAAAACAGAGAGGATAAGGAAGACATTTTAGGAGGGCTTGCATACCTGTAAGCAGTTGGATTTGGACAGAGATCAAAGCATTAATAGGGAATTTTGTGCTCTACAGAGGATATTTTCAAAAAACTTTTGAATATGTGTACTATTGGCTTAAATTTTTGCGGAAAATATCTTATTTCAAGAATGAGAATAAGAAAAATTGAGTCTTTGCTCAAAAAACGTTTTTTTATAAAAAAGCGTGTATTACACCATTACCAACGACATAGAAAAGATACTGTGTGTATCAAAAAAAATTTCCTCGAATAAATAGATACTTATCTTGCATTAAAAGTAAAATTTATTGCGAATTTTATATCACCATATCGCTTTATTCAAGCTCTTTTGAAGACGTATTTTTCATCAAAATTAGAAACAGTTTTAGCGGCGGGTTTATGAAGAAAACGTAAAGAATTTTGTCATGAAATTTTTCTTTTTTCTTTCTTTAGTGTGGCGTTCCGTTTCTCGGCGTACTTTTTCTTTTGTAAAATTAACGACTAGTTTACTAGTCTAGTTTTGTTACGAATATTTAACTATTTTATTGAATTTTACTATTTTCAAAATTATTCCAGACAATATTGCCAGGGGAAAGTTCCCAGTACCCTACAGAAATCTTTAAGTCTTTTTGCAGTCTCAAGTGATGATTTGTCTTGCGTTTTAAGAACTATTTCCACAAGCATAAAGAATTTTGTAACTTCGATCGGCATACTTTTGCTTTAGTATTTGGGGTAGATTTTTATGAAACGAGGCCTTATATTAGATCATTACTGAAAAATTGTGCTATTTAAGGCCATAACTTAATACAGAGAAAGATGGCTCGATGGTACACGCTTTTCTTTATAAGAACAATTTTATAAGAACACGAGCCTCAGATTTGGCGAAAAAATAAGAACAAGCTAGCAAAAATTATAAACAGCCTTAAGAACGGTCCACGTCTAGATTTTCTTGCAAAAAAGAACAATTGACATACTTGAATTCTCCACTAAGCTCGCTGTGACTGTTTATAGAAGACTTTTTAGTGTTTCTGATGTATTATCTTTAAAGTAATGTTAACCAAAAACTTGCAGTTCAAGAAATAAGAACAATTGAGACTGAATTCAGAAAATGTGTTCTTAAGTGAGTCATCTATAAGAACAAAATAAGAACATTTGAGCCTGAAAAAATCTGAAAAGTTAAGAACAGCCAGCCTCAACCTGAAATTTACTGGTTCTTATAAAAAAAGAAGCGTGTAGCTCTGCAAGTGCAGAAACTTGAACTAAAACTTGCTAGTAGGTCTGTGAGCTGTATCTCAGGATGGGGTAATGATATGAACTTGAAATTTGATATGAAGTTAGTCCACAGTAAACGTGCTAAGAAAATCATGCCCAAAAGATGATGGTTGCTAAGGTTACCTGGTGACGTCATCACGTGCAAATAATACGATAAAAAAAAATTGTAATCGCAAAATCTCCCGAACTAGAAGAGCTTTTTCAAATCTGTTTTCATATTTACAAAGCTTAAAGGAAAGCTTTCATACATAACTTATCAGAATTGATAAAAATTAGTCCCGACCATCTATAGCGCGCCAGAAACGCCAAAAAAAAAAAATTTGGCTTGCCATATTGAAAACATGACGTCACATGCAAAATTGATCACGTCAGCAGATTTCATTTAATAACACATGACTATTGTCAAAGTTTCAGGTCAATAGCTTTTGTCTATCAAAAGTTATGAGCTTGTAAAATTTTGCTAAATTTACACTCACAGTAAAATAGGTTACATTTCTGACCTTGGGTTCAATAATTGAGCATAATTATATACGTAAACAAGATAAACATCTGAAATTTTTAAAAAATCTTAAAAAAAAATTGAAAAAGTTCCAAGTTCGTAATATTTTTCGTTTATGAGATATTTACCCTAATGTAAGACCGCGGGCCTACTAGACCCCAGTCCTTGTAGGGTTAAGTAAGACCGATGGGAATAAGGGAATAAGAATTTGACAAAAGCGCAATTGTGATCAATGATCGTAAAAACATCAAGCAATAAAAATCTTGATAAAATGTCTTTAACTTTTGAAGTACAGTGTGTATCAAAATGTTGGAAACGCAAAATTCAAACTTTATTTTTTCTACGTATATGGTTTATTTTCTATAA
>JAUBWS010087331.1:0-11915 GCA_032270445.1 Darlingtonia californica | reverse complement strand
CATACGTAAATAACGTCGTTTCAATGTTATCTTAAAGTTCCTCTTACAAGCTTCATCGATCAAATGGTTTAAAGCAACAATTATTACAGAAGACGAATAAAAGATCGTTCAACCACTTAGGTGTCGATGACAGCTATGTTTGCGACGGTGTATGGGAAGAGGGGTCTTGGTCATTTTTACCGCGATCACACTCCACCCGCTGGTAAAATCACTAAAAAACGTCTGTGTAATGTAGCTTTTTCATAATTTTGAGAGGTAAACAAGTAAATTATGGTTAGTTTTATGTCCCCTTTTCCCATAGACCATCACATTTGTCATGGGATTTTAAAAGTATTTACGATCTTAGAACCCTATATAGAAATTTATATAGGAGCTCCGTGACCTAAGCACCAGAGAGCATTTCTCGGTCAATTAAAAAGTTGAAAATTCCCAGCGCAAAAGTGGCTAAGATATCATTATCTTTTGTCATCAAGTAAAAGATAATACACATACTGCCTTTCCTTCTCATTTTGTAATTATTACCTCTCTCGATCCGTGCCTGCCTTCTTCACATGTACATTTGAAAACTAGTTCTTCTTGAAAGCACTCCATAATCTTTCCATAAAAACTAGCAAAGTTCGTTTAAATAACTTTGATTTGCCAAGTAAAATAGAAATAGATTAATATAGCATGTTGTGGTGTAAATACATTCTTCATTGATTTATAATATTAGAATCTAATGGATGACAAATTTAGATTGAGATAAGAGCTTACAAGGGTATTTATACTTTTGGTCACTAAAATTAGCCAAGGTAAAAATGGCTCACTTCATTTTAATCTCTTTGAATTATCTGAAGCCGGCCACAAACAATCATGTTGACGCGGTTTTCTATGACATAAATTATTTCAAATTAAAAAGCAACTAACATTTTACTATCCTTCCATTTTAAAACGTCATATTCTATTTAATAAACAAACGTTTCAAAGGTATTCAAAAGACGTTCAAAGTTTAAAATATGAAACCAAATGTTCTCAAACAATGTTAGAATCAACGGATCCTGGGAACAGATCCTGCACTAATGTAACTTTCCAATTTCTGCAAAGGTAACGGATCGAGTGGGGATTGAACCCACGACTTCTTGCTTGCCGGGTGGTTGCTCTACCGACTCCACTATCGATCCGATGTCATTACTTGATTCATAATATATATGTATATGCACTTGGTTCCATGATAATGTTAGAATAGTTGAAAAAGTTAATGAATGTTGGCCAAAATTTTAAGATGATATTAGTCTTCAACAACATATTGGTGAAGATAGAAAATCTACCGCCCGTCAAATATTGTTTTGAAAAAACCGAAGGCAATCTCTAATTTGGAGGTTTGAGTTTAAGTTAATGAAAGCGGAAAATATGAAAACTTTAATTGATAAAGAACGGGTTGCGCGCGGTAAACCCCAATGTCCACCAGCGAAGATATTTTGCAAGTACAGCTTGATATGTCCAGTTTACAGTTTCAACTTAAGTCATGGAAGGATAATCTGGAGTGGAAGAATTTAAAATCATTTTTAAAATCTTTAAGTTTGAAAACGAAAAAGAAAAATGCAGAAGAAAAAAATGAATTTTTTGTCTATTTATGGTAAAAACTTCTTACTGGTATACAAAGACTTCATCTTCAAATATGAAATTGTTTTTCTCATATCATTGGCTAGGAAAATACAGGCGCTCAAAATTTGCCAGAAAAAGCCTAAAATCGGTTTAATAATGGTTTTTTTACTGAATTTTTAGCATCTAATATTTTCTTTAGCAATGAAGATACGAGAAAAACATTTATGTATTTGAAATCAGGAAAGGTTGAAGTTTCTTTATATCAATTTTGAAGTTGTTTATAGCATAAAAAGAGAAAAAGTTCATTCTTTTCTTCTTCATTTTCAAAGTTAAGATATTAAATATAATTAAAATTCTTCCACTTTAGATTATCTTTTCAATGAGGTATCATTGATTATCATAAGCAAACACAACCATGAGAAAATGATAAAGGCTTCACTCATTTTGTGACAGACTATAATCATAGTTAGCTAAACCTAACCATAACGTGTACAAAAAAAACTAAAGATTTGTGATCCTCCTTATCTTTCATTCAGAAGACTTATTATAAAACATAGTTTACCCTATACATTTTTAATCACACGGGCGCAACCCCAAGACGCCATAAACTACTTAATAAATCGAGTATCGGCATATTTATTTATTTTACGCTCCTGCGCTCCCCACGGGCCTAAATCTACTACATAGGATATATTCATTTTTGTGCTTGTTTCCCTTGCAACTGGGTTTTCAAAATCAAGGGAATCCACCAGTTCATTCGATGGCCTACATGTGCCATTGGGCAATATACTAAGACTCAATTGATGGATATAGATGACGTCGTGCTATTGAAAATATCGTAGAAATGGACGCAACACCAATATTGAAAGCGCCTACGCCACCCAATACACCTCTTGGTACTGGCAGTATTGGCAGCCTCTGATGCAAATCGCAATGGAGTTTATTTGGGAGAAAGAGAGTTTTCTCCGGATCCAGGCTATTGTTCTTCAATAGTTTGTATTATACTATGTTTACGTTCACGTTTACGGTTTCGCGACCACGGTCAATATAGCAAAAAATTAAAATACCGCAAACTTTTCATGCAATAAAGTATGTAAAGAATAAAACTTTCTTGTGTCGATGTTTGTGTTCACCTGTCGAGTATATCCATCTTCACGTCAAACTGTTGTAATGAGTGTTTTCGGAAAATATTTTTTTAATTAATAGCCTTATTGGGACCACTCAAAAAACCGAGCTTGGGGGGAAAGTAAAGACAACACATGGGTAACGTCACCCTAAGCTATCTTTGCTTATAACTAACAATCAAACATACAATTGGGGAAATTGGCCAAGAAGCCAGCTTGCAGCCGAGAAGACTAGGGGAAGATCTTACTTGAAGAGGGTCCTGTCACTCACACCTCACACTTATTTAATCAATGAAGGAACCATACACATCAAGCCAAATCTATCAAGCCGGAGCTTTCTTTTAGCAGTAGCTACCACATGGAATCGACGAGTTTGTTTTCCTTGGTTGTATAGAAGACACACTGGAACACGCATAGCTAAATCTACACACAATGCCAATAACATAAATTTTGCTTGCATAATAATTGCAGGTACCCAATCACTGGAAGTACCGATATCATCATAAATTGCATGTAATAGACAACAACAGATACCCAGTAACTGGACGTACCGAAACTATGCTGGTACCCCACCAAAGGGACATCCCTATATTTAAACTACTCTCGCATGTATGTGCGTGGCGTAAGTATGAAAGCGTGATAATGCATAATAAACAATCATAATTAATAATAGAAATAGAAAAAAGCGCATGTCACTCTCACGCCTGTAGAGTGCGAAATTCTAATAGTAATAATAATAATTACGAAATTCAGGGGCAATAAGTCAGATCTGAGAGGATTACTTGAGGCTACAAGAGACTCCCAATTTTTCCCCAAATTAGAGGCACTACTGTTCTGAATTATCCGAAACTACAGTCTAGATAACACAGCCCACCAAAGCGTTGGCCAATCCATGTAACTCATTGGTTAGCTGTGTAGGAGAGTACGAGCGGCTAAGCCAGAGATAAGTGAAGCCTTTAATCCATTACGCAATTTTGCTATGTGCAGGTTTACCGCAACTCATGCGTACACAAAATTACGGACCAGCCAGCCCTTTTAAATAAAACTGGTATCCCAAAGTAATTATAGGTCGTAAACTTTTATGATCATAACATGGATGGTAACAATAAGTTAGATATCTACCACCTCTATGTCGTTGATCAATGATTCTCCTTATATAGAGGCTATTTTAGGATAGAAGAAGTACGTATTTTGTATAAAAAACGAGAACATTTAAAGTGAGCACTCTATATCTGTAGTCCGTGTGTACAAGAAACAATGGAAAAGAGAGAAATTAAATGTATACCAGTGCGACTGCCAACAAAGGTCTCCTGGCTTCAAAGGTCACGCTAGAGTTTGTTGAAAATGGCTAAATTAGACTAGGAACGTTCCGGTTGGCCTAGGGCCTTTAATTAATTCCATAGACACTTAACACGAAGACATAAAAACCTTAACGAGTAAATGCGAGTTGAATGTACTTACTTCATGAATGCGAAAACTCGAAAGCAATGGGGAAATTGGCCAAGAAAGCAGCGTGCAGCCGAGAAAACTAAGTTAATGTCAAATTTCCAGTCTAGAATTGAAACCTAGCAAACCAATCCCCACCCCATGAAAGTGGTGAAACAAAAACTTTACTTCCATCGTTAAAATAACCACCCCTCCACCCTATACTTCTATTGACTTTGCAAGCCCACTTTCTCGAGGCACAACATTTACGACGGACTCTAGGATATCATATGCTTTAAATTACTTGACTTCCATCCATATGTTGCCTTCCTATACACTAGCTTTAGGTCGTTGACTATTCTTAGCAGTGGCGTAGCCAGAGGTAGGTCGCTCTTACAGGAGGAGAGAAAAATGCCATTAAAGTCATTAAAATGTTATTATGTAAGAGGTTGATGCAAAAGAAAATGACATTTAATGACTTTAACACCTCTCCTCCTGCCTTGCGCGACCTACCCTAGAGATAAGTAAGGGCAGCCTTTGTGGGATCTGTTTCTTTCTTTTTGATTAACAAGGAACACCTTTGTAAGGAATTTAGACTGAAGAAGCTCGCAAACTAATCAATTGATAAGCGACTGTTCAGACTGATCCCTGCCTGAAATTTTTGAAACAAATAGCAAGAGAATAAAAAAAATGTCGGAATCGGTAGTCCTGAAGAGCAAGGATCGTGCTTATAAATATAAGAAACTATGAGCCAAAATATCTCAATGGTGAAAACTGTTACCAAGAAACGAGGATGCGTTAAACATTACTAACTGTTACAAGTAATACTACACAATTCTAAAGACAATTCTCTGTGTCATGCTATAAAAACCTTTTAATCAAAACAAAATTTCTGACAAAAGACCTTGAGATATGTTAAATATCCCTAGGGAGGGCCAGTGATCTAGGAAAATGATACATTACTCTTACTTGAGAGTCGAAATTAATATATGCCATTATAACTTACTGAATTTGATTACTTTGATAAGGTTTCTGTGAAGTCCTCACGCATCCAACTTGTGAAGTCCACTGCCCGTCATACTTATGATGTTGTTTGATTCTGCCCTTTTATACTTCAGGTATCCGGGTATCTGTGGCTCATCCGGAACATTCTTTAAAAAATTGTCCAAGTTTGCCTAGAAAATATTGACTCAACACCCAGTCATTATTTCGCATGTTCTTTGGCATACAATTGAACAATCATGGTCTTTGGAATGCAAGGCTGGCCCATCTAGTAATAGTAGTAGTATTTATTTGCCAGAGAATAAGAAAATTTATCAAACATTTACCTAATAGATAATAAGCAATAAGACATCTGACAGGATACCTCCTAAATAGTAAAAACTAATGCCTATAAATAGAAGGAGACCACCATAAATGAGTTTAACCGTTGTACATTAACTTCTACTTGAAACAGGATAAGTTTGACTTGAGAAAAGAAAAGTGAAACCAGTGGTAAACTAGATAAGAACTGTCCAATGCTGATTGAATGAATTGAGATTTGATTCTAGAATTAGGTACAAAGGAAAGGCCACATGAGGAATGCAATCTCTGCAGCTCGTTCCAATGGAAAATGGATTGATAGACAATTGAGTAACTCAAAATTTAGTTGTTGTTGGCTGTGGTTTGGTGAGTAGTTTGGAGGATTTTCCTCTAGTAAAATGAGAAGGTAATATCGAAGATTGAAAAATATTTTTGATTCTCTGAGGGGCAACAAGTTTCAGGATATCAGAGATTAAACGGATGTTTTGTAGTTTTATAATATCGAATAGTTTTAATAGTTTTAAAGAATTAAATAAAGGAGAAGAGGAAGCATTAAACCCTACCTGGACTGGGGCCTACTAGGCCCCGCGGCCCTATATCAGGATAAATTTCACCTAAACCAAAACTTTTATGAACTTAAAACTATTTGGCTTTTGATATAATTCTATGTGGAACATTTTCTCAAAATTTCAGTTAGTGACCTTTTCTAGTTGCATAATTATGCTCAATTACTGAACCGAAGGTGAGAAATGTAAGCAAAATAGCGTAAATTGACTAAAACTTTAAAATCTTATAATTTTTGATAGACAAAATGTTATGACATGAAACTTTGACAGTTGTCTTATAATGATAAAAGATAGATGCTCGTGACGTCATATTTTCAAAATGGCGCGCCAAAATCGAAAAAATAATTTTTAGCGATTTTGGCGCGCTCTAGCTAGTCAGGACTTAATCATTTTTGAAATCTGACAATTGTTTATCAAAAGCTTGCTCTATTGGCTTCCCGAAAGAGAAAAAGGATTTGAAAAATATTTTCTATTTAAGAAGTATAACAATTTTAAAAAGGTGTATGCATTTTCAATATTTTATTTTACGTGATGACGTCATCAAGTAACCATAGCAACCATAAATTTTTAAAGGTGATTTTTGCACTACTCCTATGGAGGACTAACTCCATACCAAATTTCAAGCTTCTTTCATGAGCTCATTCTGAGATATTAGCCGCGGGCCTACTAGCCCCCCCCCCCCCCTCCCAGCAGTGCCGAACACAAAAAAGCCCAGCCCAGGTAGGGTTAAACCCTGTTTTTGAAGTTTAAAGATTTGACTAGAGTTAAGATTCAAGTTTTGATCCCTAACTTGGCAAGCATACGTTAGATGGGAGAAGAACAGAGCATAATAAATAGACATAAGAATTGATTTAGGCAATAAGTATCTAAGTCTGGAAATAATCCCATTAGCTCTACACAATTTAACTTTTAGAAATTCAGTTTGTTTGCTCCAAGATAGGAAACAGTCAAGGTATACTCCAAGATACTTCACATGTTTTCTAAAAGAGAGGATGTTTTCATTAAGTTTCAAGCTAATATCATATTAAATCGTTTTATGGGGATCACGAAAAAGGCCGATTTCAGTCATTGTAACATTTAATGAGATTTTATTTGCATATAGCCACTCAAAAAGTCTCTTCAGATCAATGTTGATACTTTTTTTCAATTTTCTTGAGTGCAAAAAGGGAGGCGTTGCTAAAGGTTAAGGGATTGCAAAGGTCATTAATATACAAGAGGAAGAGTAAGGGTCCTAGAATTGATCCTTGCAGTACCACATAAATAATAGTTCTACAAAGAGATTTTGCCTCTCGATAGAAGACGTATTAGATCTACCTGTCAGAAATGATCTAAACCAGTTGTTTGCAACCCCCCTAACACCATAAAGTTCTAGTTTTCGCTAAAGAATATCGTAATCAACAGTGTCAAAAGCTTTTTGTAGATATATCAATGCACAACAAGAAAACTGTCCTTTATCAATAGCCTTCCTGATTTCTTCTGTTAATGCAGTATAGAAATTGTTGTTGAATGAGCTTTACGAAAGCCAAATTGTCGGTTAAAGAATATACTGTGTTTATCAACAAAGGAGGTACGTCTGGAATGAACAATCTTTCAGAAACTTTATCTGTGTTAGACAGTAAAGAAATTTGACGATAATTTGTAGTATCTTGATTTGATCCTTTATTTTTAAAAATAGGAATTACTTTAGCTTTTTTGAGGGAGGATGCAAAAATCCCTGTTATAAAAGATAAATTCATTATTCTAGTTAAAATATCAGCAATGACATCAAGAAAACATTGAAAAATTTGATTAGGAATGCTATAGTCTCCAGTACTTTATAGGGGCGGATAGAGACTATGTGAAAGTTGTGATTTCACACAGTCAAGTAGTCTAAAATTACCAAAATCGGGAAAATTTTATAGACATTTCGGGAAGAATCGGGGAAATTTAATCAGAAAATCGGAAAAGTTTGGGATTTTCACATGGTGGTTTGAAGAGTCTGTATCCGCCCCTGCTCTTAGATTGGTCTAAAGATTTTATAGTCTAAGGACCCGAATAAACGTCCCCCCCGCTTATTTTTTCTCGAAAAAAAATCCGACCCCCCGCCCTTATTAGAACAGGATAGATATAGATATAGGATTTTATATAGATGTTAGTATTTTCATTACAACTTAAATTTATATTACCTATTTTTCATCTGAAAACTTTGTTTTCATATCTTCAACCATTCCCCATTCAAATAACTTTCGTAAAACTGTACTTTCGATAAATTAACAAATTAACAAATTTTGATCAAAATAGTAAAAATCCGACCCCCCTTGTCATTACAGCCCCCCACCTTTTATTACAACCCCCCCCCCTCTTATTATATTTTACGAAATTTTCCAACACTCCTGTTTATTAAGGCCCCCCCCCCCCCCCCCCCGTTTATTCGGGTCCTTAGAGTAACATCTCGGATGGAGTAACAAGTATAATAAAGAACGAATCTGGAGATTTTAGTTTAGTTACGTGATCTTCAAAATTGCCAAAAGAAGGGATTTTACTTCGAATTTTACCAGCAATAGTGCTAAAATATTCATTCAAAGTTTTAGCGACTTCAATTGGATCATTAATTTGGTCATTGTTTACAGTTATATTTATGTTAGGATTTTTATCAGTTAGTCTTATTAATGAGCTCATTTATTTCACTCCAGATATTTTTACTGTTTTTTCAAATTAAAATTCAAGAAGTTCTTGAAATGATTGTTTTGACTGATTTTAATGAGGTTTGAGATCTTGTTTCTATAGATTTTATATTTAAGATGGTATTCGACATCGAGGGGTGTTTAGAAATTGAAGCTAAAATAATATTAGGCTGATTCTTAATGGAAATTTCAGCAAAGGTTGATTCAAGTAGTTTGGTAGAATACATAAATTTATCAAGATCTTGTCTAGAGAAAGAATTAAGAGAGTCAGATATAAAAAGTAAAGATCCACCAGCAGCTGCTTCAGTTGGGATCAAAACATTTGATATCCTGGAAGAGGAAAATTTACAGAGGAATAATTGATTCTAGTCTCAGTAATTGCTAAAATTTTAAATTGAAGGTTTTAAGAGAATTTAGAAAAATTCCAAGTCGTCGAAATGGTGACTCAGGGAGCTTATGTTTCTAGGTGAAAAAAAGAAAGATGGTTTTGAGAAAAGGATAAAGAATTGAATTTCAAAGTATCATAACATTTACAATCGATTACATCGTTCCAAAGTTATTTTCGTCTTCTTGAAACACATTGAAACTTTTGCTAGTGAAATTAAAATTAATGGGCTTGAAAGAAGACGATATGGTAATTGCAGAGGTAAAGGGGGGTTTTGATTTGGATCCAAGAGCGTAACAACCGGGGAGTTTTGCTAACCATCAGAATCAAAAACAATGTCAATTGGAAAAAGCTGAGAGTTACATCCCATACATGACCAAGCCAAAGAATCGTCGGATTTAACTAGGTGTTGGAAGTCAGATTTACTAAGTAGGTTACATTTACGCTGAAAAAACAAATTACAAAAATTACAAAAAATTGCATCAGGCTTAACTGGTTTACCACAGATTAAACATGCGGGAGCTTTAGAACTTCCATACTCGGAGAGCAAGGGTACTTAAACCTCCATTTAGTGTATCCCAACAATATTGGTTAAAAAAAAAGAGAAAGAACAACAACAAAAATAACAGCAAATGTTCGTGGACTACCAATGTTTGTCATCTAACTTGTTGGTACAGACCTCTTTTTATTATGGGAAGGATGCACTTTCTGCCAAGTCAAGGATGATAGTAGGATGATAAACCACCAACTTCTTGTCCGCTTTCATTAAAATCTCACCATAATTGGTTAGCTGTGTTTTAAACATCATAAGGGCAATTTACGAACAGAGCTTTTTTGTATACAGTGAACATGTGTATATTATCTGAGCAGCGAGAAGAAAAACTCTTCAAGAAATTATACCTTTTTAACTTAGCTTAAACTAATTCATGTTTTCTGTAACTAACCGGGAGCTATTATAACATAGTACATTGTTAAGAATTATTAACCCTCTAACGCCTGAGACTTGTTTCAAGTCTCTACCCCTTTATTGTATATACCAAAATGACACTCTTGATGAAGGAGAAAAGTACATCAAAATTGAAAATTGCCTAATTTTCGATGTTTTTCTTAATTTTTTGAAGATAATCAATAGCTATACCCCTAAACAATGGCTTGAAATAACCCAATTGTGCATAATTTGTTTTGCTTGCAATTTGAAGATGAAAGCACTTATGGTTACTTAAATTTTCCAACTTTCTCAATGTACATATATGTGACCACCAGGCGTTAGAGGGTTAAAAACTAAACTTCCATGTTAATGATTGAAATATTGATCTTGATGTTCTCGTTTCTTTGTAGTGTTGACTTGCGTTTGTAAATTATTCTTAGATTGATAGCTAGCAGCTAAACGGGTCCACCACTCGAGTATATGTGTTACTGTTGAAAGTCGATAACAAAGTGGAAGATGTTGCATTGGAACTGCGCTTTGAATATAGTATGTGTTGGTATGAATTATGACCTCTGCACACTCCGTCATTCTACCCGCCCATTTACGCCCTTGTAACTCAATTCAGGTCAAATAATAATGTGCGCTACACGCGAAAACACTTCTTGCTCTCGCCCTTGGTCGTATGAATACCAAATCAAAACTGTTCTGTCGGACGCCTGAATTAGACAAAAATGATGCTCAAAAAAGACTGAGTTTCTTAAGAAGCAGCTATGATAACATGTGGTCTGAATGGCAATTAACCTATGTTAATTACATTAAATTGTTGAATTTCCCTTCGCCTAGTTCCTTTTTTCAGAAGAAAAATATACCAATGGAAAGCGTACAAAATGAGCTTTCTAGCAAAATTGGCAGGCAATAGACCATATCGGACATAAAGAAAAGATGAAATGCATTCTGGTTTATTGGGGTTGCAAAGGGATTTGAAGTGTATTATAAGAGTAATTTCTCCTTTGGAAAAGGCAATCAACTCTATTGTTTGGGGAGGCCGATCGACCAAAATGCATTTCAATTTTTCTATCTTTCTAACCTTTCTAACCTTTCAGATTTATTGTTGATACCCTTATTTCATCCGTATACAGCGTGTCCGAAAATAATACCATTTTACTGATACATATCAATTTTTAAAAGCATATTTTCTCAATGACCATTAACTTAAGCTTTATTGCACCAAGTTTAGTCCTTGCTCAAATTAGATCCCACAAATGGCGTTCTAAATTTAGAAAGCCACGATCCCACATTATTTTCTTTCCAGTGATGTGATTTTTACCGAAGAAAAACTTCATAATCTTTAGTTGATTATTTCTTGGCCAACATGTTGGTGACCATATAGACTGATATTTTTTACCATTCGGCCGCGGCTGCTTATGACACAAACAACTTTTTATTCAAATCTTAACCCTTAGAACGCGTCAATTTTTTTGAAAATCACCTAAAATTGGACTCAAATTTTAACAAATTTTTTCAAATTTCCATGCCATTTTTTACTACTGGCTGCTCCAAATTTCAAAGTCTAATATACCATTTGAAAGAGAATTTAAATAGCTTTCATATGAGTCGAGCGATTAAGGAGTTTAAATCAAGTGATCACGATTGTTTGGATGAGTTAAGCAAATCTAGCATATTTGCGTCTATATAATTCTGAATGCTTTTTTTTGTTCATAGTGAGCTTCATTTGTAAATATCATAAAGCTGGGTCCAATGTGACATATAATTTTTAGATTTTGCGTGCAACTTGTGAATAAAACACAAGAAGTTTTTACTTGAACGAACTTAGATATATGCTACCATCAGGGCCGTAGCTAGGATTTTTAGAATACTCTGCAAAAAATAAACAGTTAAACCCACTATCGTAGGAGGCCCCACCATGGTTGGGGCCGA
>JAUBWS010087309.1:0-11917 GCA_032270445.1 Darlingtonia californica | reverse complement strand
AAGTGACCACAACCTGATTTTCTGTTGTAAACATACTAAGAAACACAAATATGATGCAAAAACTATCAGATACAGAATCTTTATTTTTTGACTATTTGTCAAAAATTTAGAACAACAAATTACTTTGTTATAGCCCAATTGAACAATGTGAGCAATGAGATATCTGAGGCAACTAAACTTCCAAAATGTTACTTATCACTAATTTTGTATGTGCCTTTTGGTTATAAAACATGGGTTGAAGTGAAATGAAGGAGGACAGCAGCATAATTGCCAACTTTTCAATTCCATTTGCAAGAGATTATCAATTTTTCCCGGTTTTTTTCCAATAAAAATTCGGAAATTCCCCACTCCATAAAAGGGAGTATATTGATTTAAAGTTTAACAACATTGTAAAAAAAAGGGAGACAACCGCCACCCACTCTGCATGATGACTAAAAATGTTTTCACTTTAAAAGAATGACAGTATTCTGTTGGATACTAAGTATTGACCCAGATTTAAATTACTTCAATGATGTATTTCCAACAATTATATTATCAATAACCATTAACCCTTCATATTTCTCATTGCTAAGTTTAGACATCCGTAGCATGCATGAAAACTTTGGCAATTTTAAAACTTTCCTATCAAATTTAAATCATAAATTCAAAATTACTGTTTAACTGAGACTTGATGCAGTACTAAAGAAATGGAATTAAGTACAAATACTGGCCAAACTTGGTTGTTATGTTCCAGTGGCCAAATTCTGGCAAGCTTATTTCTGACCTGTTTGCCGTGTTTAGAACCCCCTAAATTTGTTTTTCTAGGTAGTGAACACACACGCAAGATATATATAAACACACAAAACAAATAGACAAACATATTCGCTTTCACCACACACCCTCAAACATAGCCCCTCTATACAGACAGCATACAAGTAAAAATAAGGATAATAATCAATAATGATGGTCTATATGAAAATGGCAAGTGGTACTGGGCAAGTTCTGTTTCCTGAAAGAGATTTTCCACAACTACATGTTCTGAATGAAAGCTTCCATCCCTGAAATTCTTAACAGTGAACTTGTAAAAGACAACAGAGAAATATCAAAAATCTTCAAATTAGAATCCACAAAAAAACAAGCTTTTTTAAAATTTCTTATCTCTAAATTCAATTCTGTGAAAACTAAGAATTTTCACATGTGAGATATTCAATTATTGGAAACTTTAAAGTAAAGTAAAACCAGATGGAAATTTCAAATTCTAGACCTGTAAAAATGTTTTATTGGAATTTAGTTTTGTCGCTCCAACTAAAGTCAATATTTTTACATAAAGAGATGTTTTGGGATCTGAAAAAATAATTTCAGTGTGTCTACAGGGCTTTAAAGTTAATTAGAATTAAGTCTTTAAGAGCTGGAAGCTTTGGTAACTCATTAGTGGTAATATAAATTCTTTCATCAAATTTGATAACCCATGGTGTGTTAACAGAATATGAAGAAAAATCCATGTATCCCAAAGGCACCTGGACTAAAGGAGCCCTCAAACTTCATCAAATTTTAGAAATTCTGAAAATAGCCATATGTGTGCCATTATTCAATTTTAGACCTTAAAATTGTATGTCTCTATGCGTAGGATAACATGTTTAAAAATTATGGAAAACAAATCTTCAATAATTGCACAGCCTCATTCTTACAGATATTGGGTGTTAATTCTTCTGTTGCTTTAGTTGTTACTATAAATTCCCCTTCTATCTTTTTAAATGTTGACTGGGTTTCCCTATTGATACCTTAGCTAATTTAGGGTTTCCCTTGCTTGTCAGTCAATTGGTTCTCTTTTTGGTTAGAATTATGTAGATATCCTGCTTTATGTTGAGAAAGTATAATAATTCTAAGTTCTGTAGGTAACATTTTGAAATATCCTTTATTCAGGATATTAACTTATTAGTTTTGCCCTATTTCCCTGTTTTTTTAAGGAAAGCTTATTTTTTGGAATGGAATTTTAAGCATTTTTTTTCAGTTTTATCTTGTACCTGTTATAAACAAACCGACTAGAGTCACAAGAAATAGCGCAACACTGATAGATTACATTTGCAAATGAATTAGTAGTGGTATAATCAAGGTGGACATTAGTGACCATTTTCCAACTATCGTTTTTCAAAATGTTGTCTAGAACAAAAACCTCCTGAAGATGACAAAATTTTTAAACCAAACATGAAATTAATGCTACTTCTCAGGGTCAGAAAATAACGGCAAAGGTTCATTAGATGTAAAAAGGGCATTTTGAAAAGGGCACTCCCAACCAAACAGCACCCCTACATAGATGCCAAATTTACCAAAAGATTTTTTTTGAAAAAATACAAAGGGGGAAAGGCTCGATAGTCAGACGTACTTCAAGTCGTTTTAAATGAGAATTTGTCATTTCATAAAAGATAACGTTGATAAAAATAGAATATGTTCATGAATTCAATTTTTCTTTCAGGCTAAAATGGGTAAAGTATTGAAACAACTGTCTCTGCTATTATGGAAGAACTTTTTACTTCAGAAGAGAAGGCCAGTATCAACTGCATTTGAGATATTATTACCAATTGTGTTTGTGGCAATACTATTGGTCATACGTTTGACTTCAGTACCAAATGATCACAATGATCCACAAAATTGGAAACCTTTTTCAATTAATTCTTCGCTGCCAAAAAACTTAACACTGAGAAGAAAAAAGTCATGGAATGTTGCTTTTGCTCCCAATGACACAAGATTTTTCAACATAATGACAAAAGAGTTTCCAAAATTTTCTGAAATTGAGGCTATACCATTTGAAAATGATCAAGCATTACTGGACAACGTAAAATTAGACTTGGACAAAGATATCAGCAAACAAGAGTATTTGTGTGCAGTAATTTTTACAAATCATCCTGATGATAAAAGCGTACAATATTATTTAAGATTTCCTGCTGATGCAAGAACACCATACATACTAGCAGGAAAAGAAAGACTTGGTTCTGATTTCATAAAACAATGGTTTACTCGGTTTGTATTCCCAAGGGCATTTGTAGGTCTGGGTGCTAGAAACAATGGTTCTGATTATGGTGGCCCACCATCCTATTATGGGGAAGGCTTTGCAACAATTCAAAAAGCTGTAGATTTTGCTATCATAAGTGATGTCAACAAAACGGTCAACATTTCAATGTTTCCAGATGCTGAAAACCTTGCTGAAAATATTCAAATGCAAAGATTTCCATACCCAGCAGTTGTTGTGGATCCATTTATTATTGCCATCCAAAATAGTTTACCTTTGCTGCTTATGTTATCACTGTTGTATAGTTCCTTGTGTATTGTTAAAGGTATTGTCGAAGAGAAAGAAAAGAGATTGAAGGTAAGTCTTGATCATTATCTTTACCTTGAAACAGTTTGAAAATCTGAATTAACACCCCCAGCAATGAATTTTTAAAAGGTTTTTAAAAGTTTCCACAAGGAAAATTCTTAGTTCAACCTCTTCCCCTCTCGACAATTACTTTGTGTGACAGTGAAAAGTTCAAGAACTATGTGTCTTGCATGAGAGAGATTTACTTTATGATATAGTCTTATCATTTCAATTGCAACTATGCAGGCCTAGAATTAAAGTGAAAAGGTCATTATAATATATAACGAAAAGTTTGCAATCACAGAATTTCTTGAAGTGTTTCGCGATACCAAGATAAAGTTTCATAATATTTTTGATAGTTGTGACAGAAAGGCTTAATTGGGTGAAAGAAGTTTTTTCATCACCAAAATTTATACTAGAACAGTTGATTGAGTTATCTTGAAGCATTGGTATCAAAAAAAGCAATTTATTAGCAGGGATTCTCAGTATCCAACATCAAAATGAAAATCTAAATAAAAAACAAATTTAACTGGTTTGTTTAAAATAGTAATCAGACAACATTTGAGATTGGCATTTTAGTACCTCATCCTGTTTCTATTCAAATGAAAAATTGAGAGAGAAAGTATAAGTAATTTTCCAACCCTTCTTGCAAGTGTATGTTTCAAATAATTTTTCCCCTAGGAATCGATGAAGATGATGGGTCTATCCAATTGGTTGCATTGGACTGCATGGTTTATAAAATGTCTCCTATTCTTGCTGATTCCACTCATTATCATTAGCATTATGTTATCTGTTAAATTTGGACCCAATGGCAGTATGCTGAATAAATCAGATGGTTTTCTTGTTTTTGTGTTTTTGCTCCTATACATCTTGTCCACCATTTTGTTTTCATTTTTGGTTTCTACTCTTTTCTATCGTGCTAATGTGGCTGCTGCAGCTAGTGGTATATTATGGTTTGTCACATACATTCCTTATTTCTTTTTGGCTCAAAGCTACAACGACATGTCCAAAGCATCAAGGATGGCTGCATGTCTTGACTTCAATGTTGCAATGGCTTATGGTTCTTATTTGATTGGACAATGGGAAGGTGAAGGAAGTGGTGCGCAGTGGTCAAATGTTGCTCATGGTGTTACTGTGGATGATACGTTCACCTTTGGTAATGTACTCTTGATGTTATTTCTTGATTGCATCATCTATGGTGTGTTGACATGGTATATTGAAGCAGTATTTCCTGGTGAATATGGAATTCCAAGAAAATTTTACTTTCCTTTTCAGAAGAAATATTGGTGTGCTGTTCGAGAACGAGAAGAAGTATAAAATTGATGTTTTCGCATTTTTTTTGTTTTGCTGAAATTCCCATTTTGACTTTGATATTAACTGAATTGCTATTGTCTTTTCCTTGTCTTGAGTTCAGTTCTGTTATAGAGCAGAATATATGACTGTGTGAATATATGAATATATATATGAATATACTGAATATATTGGCTAAGTTTTAAAAGTTTGAATATACAGATTTTGCACACTAAGAATGTGTTGCCTCTTTTACAGAAATTACCACCGTATTTGTTATAATTTTAAATGTTGTCTTATAGGAAGTGGATGGGTTCAAACAATTAGGAAGCAACAAAGCTTTTGATGATGAGGGTGATAATATTGAAAACAATCCAAATTTTGAAAAGTTTTCATCAGATGTTAAAGCAGGAATTAGAGTGCATAACCTCAGAAAAGAGTTCCAAACACCTCAAGGTTGTAATTATTTCATAAAAATCGAGTGATCTTTAACTGGTAGAAACATCATAGGAGCTTAATTCAACGTGTTTTATTATATATGTATAGGCATAAAAATGGCTGTGGATGGAGTAAGTCTGAATTTCTACGAAGGAGAAATAACAGCATTACTAGGACACAATGGAGCTGGTAAAACAACTACAATTTCCATGTTGACTGGTCTTTATCCACCAACATCAGGAAATGCTACTATCAATGGATATGATATCATTTACAACATGGATAGCATTAGAGAAAGTTTAGGTGAGAAAAGATTATTTTTCTCTCGTTAAAAGAAATAAAGAATAAAGTAACATTTTCAGCTATGAGCTTCATTGAGCTAAACTTTTATTTCTTGTGAAAAATAGCAATGGCTCATTAGCGAAAAATCCCGATGTTTAATGAATAAAAGTCACTTGTTGTCTAACTAGTCGATTGATTTTTATGATTTAGTTAGATTTGGACAACCTCAGAACCGTGAATTTATTTCAGAAAACCTTGAAAAATTGTAAAATATTTCCGAAAGAGTCTGAATAGCCTTGAATTTTATCGTGAAAATTCAGTGGCAACCCTGACCTTTTTGTCTAATTTACGTTAAATAAAAAATTTGGCTGTTTATGTAATTGCAAGATTGATATTTTGAATCTATTATTCAATCGTTAAAAATATCGACAGATATATCAAATATTTGACTATCTAAAATATTTATGGATACTGATGCCACAAAGAGATACAAATCTCACAGCTACAAAATGTAAAATCCATTTTTATGTGAGATACTCAAAGTTATAAGTGACGAATAAATTTTTATTGTTGCCACGTTCTAGATAATGTATGACTGTTTGATATTTCTTTTAATGTTGTTGCATAGGAATTTGCCCCCAACACAATGTACTATTTGATAGACTGACCGTTGCAGAGCATCTTTGGTTTTTTACGTGTCTGAAGGGTGTTGATGATAAAATCGCCATTCAAAAAGAAGTTGATGACATGATTAAATCTCTTGCTCTTGTTGATAAAACACATGTACAATCTCGAAATTTGTCTGGTGGCATGAAAAGAAAACTGTCTGTTGGTAATGCTCTAGTTGGCAACTCCAAGGTATGTTCTTAATTAACTAGTATACTTGATATATGGATTGAAAAGCTCTTACAGTTAGCTTTTCACTAGGTTTTATTTCTCGATATGCATAGTTCCAACATTGTGTTTTTTCATTTCTTGACTTTTTGATTTTTTGTTTTGTTCGTTTTTTCTTTCATTGTTAACCAAAATCTGGTTGTAGACCTGACAACTCGAAGACACAGTCAAAAAATATGAATGAAGAAATTTCTCACACTTGATAAATGAACTTGATTTTGAACTTTTAAATTATAAGAACGTGCATTTTAAATTCTGATATAACTGCACCTTGAACTCCAAATAATGTGAAATAAGAAAACTCTATTTCGAAGTTGCAACTCTTCATAACAAAGCTCTCTTTTAATACATTTAATTATTTCATGTTTTTTTTTTTTACATTTTAACAACATTTATAACCCCAATTTTCTTATAACTAGGTGGTGATTCTTGACGAGCCTACAAGTGGGATGGATGTGTCAGCAAGACGTTTCACGTGGGATTTATTACAAAGAGAAAGAAAAGGTCGAACCATTTTATTGACCACACACTTCATGGATGAAGCTGACGTTCTTGGTAATATTTCAATTTATTACTTTTTCGTTTTTTCAAAGTTTTTTATGTTTCCGATTTATCTAACAATGAGGCTTTTGTTGATCATTTTAGGTGACAAGATTGCTATCATGGCATCAGGGAAAGTGCAATGTTATGGTTCATCTTTGTTTTTAAAGAAACGGTATGGTGTTGGGTACCATATGGTCATGGTAAAAACACCTGATTGTGATGTGGAGAAAATTTCAGAGCTTATTTACAAGTATATCCCAACTGCTGAAATGGAAAGCAATATAGGTACTCAGTTTGTATACTGCTTCAAAACCTCATCAACAGTACATCCTTTGGAAACAATTGGATTATTTTGTTAAAAGTATTTGAAAGTTAATTTCTTGCATTACTTTGTAGGGCTTGAGTTGTCGTTCATTTTACCAAGTGATTATTCGAATCAGTTTGAAAATTTGTTTGGTGAAATTGAAAGTAATCGCGAAGAGCTTGGTATTTCCAGTTTTGGAGCTTCAGTGACAACATTAGAAGAAGTCTTCATCAAAGTCGGTGATCAAGATAAGGTAGCAGATGAAAACACCGAAAATAAACTGCACAGGGATTTGTTCAGACAACTAAGTGAAAAAGGACATAAGGATCAAGGTCTGGTTTGTTATAACTTTTTTTATCCATTGCAAATTGTTACCACATCAAAATTTATGAATATAAAAACAAACATCATTTATCGATCTTGTATTTACAAATATGTTAGATATAATTATATGGGTTGGAGCTGTCGAAAGTAAATCCTTTTTTATACTTCTGAAGGGGAAAATGATCTCAATGGATTTCCATAAAAGGTTAAAAAACAGAATTAAATATTTATTGCAAAGTTTTTCAAATTCAAAACAAACAAAAACAATGAAGGGACGCATCTAGTTTTACACAACGGTATTTTTTGAAATGCAATAATTTTCTTTAATAGAAGAATCATCCACCCATCATGAAACTGTTCAAAACTTTGAGTTGGCCAACGGTAGCATAAGTAACAACCAATCATTCACATCAAACACTGGTTTCAAACTCTTCAGACAGCGATGGTGGGCAATGTTTGTTAAAAAGATGATACACTTCAAACGTTATCGAATATCTTTAATTGCTCAACTTTTGATGCCTTGTATTTTCACCATGATGGCATTGGTTGTGGTCAAAAGTTCTCCAAAATTGACTGATGAACCATCAATTACTTTGTCACCTAACATGTTTGGTAAAACGTTCGCTGTTTATGCTGCAAATGATTCTATCGCGTACGTCAAATATTATTACTGTCTTTTCGTCATACTCCACTACGGTCACGGGCCAACAGTTTTTCCTGCCGAAAATTGTGACTGAGTTTTGTTTTGTCTTCTTTCCTTTAGGTCAAATGTCTCTATGATACCTGCTGCTTTCCGAAAAGTAGTAAACAGCTACACAAATTCGGAACCCATTATAACAACTTCTGTCAAAGAATATCTTTTGAATCAAACGGTTCCTGTCTCGAAGCTACCCCGTTTCAACAAAGAATATGAAATTGCATTGGAAACTGGAGAGAACAATGCACATAGTATGTATTTTTAATTTCATCACATATAGCGCAATTAACATTTAATCACCTATGAGTAAATGACAAGACGGAGAAAATTTTGTCTGGTCCGTATGTCGGTAAAAATTTATCCACCTAAGCGGTTTGGAATATGATTTTTTGGCTGAATTAGAGTTTCTAAATCCGTTTCCAGTCATGCGCCCGGGCAACAACATTTGTCATCAACAATTTCAGATACTCGCGAACGAATGGCGACATTAGTTTAGGTAAAGTCTAAGGATCTAGGAAAAGTCTGGTCTGTGGTTTGTTGTTTAAAGTCTACCCGGTTAATGCGTTGTTCCAGAACTATTTTAAAGAGCAACGGAACAACGGGTCTACCGAGTAAACTAGCAAAACACACGTCTCAATTTGATCGTGGGTAACACACGTCTCGGTATAATTGTGGGGAACACGAGTTCCGTAAGTTATAAAGTTCGAAAATGTACGTAAAATGTCATAATTTTTTTATACATTTATGCAGGGTTCCCACAGGTCCTGGGAAGTCCTGGAAAGTCCTGAAAGTTCTGGTATTTCTTGATATTTTAATAATTCCTGGAAAACTCCTGGAAGAATTTATGTTTACCAACAGTTTTTCTTTTTTCTCTCCAAGCTCACAGCTCGAATTAAACCAGTATTCTTAGGTTGACTGTTTTGGTTAATCTATTCTCATTCTTACCTTTTTGTATTAAAAAAAAAATGCCAAAAAATGATTGCTGAATTCATGCCAAATGGCTTGAAGATGACGTATTCAAAAACTTTAAAGGCCTATATAATCTTAAATTACATTAGATATGTTACCTCAAATACGATTTATAAAGTGTTTATGGCTGACAATTTTCAGAATAGGAAATATTTAGATATTTATGTTTATTTTGTTTCTTTCGCAAAACGCGTTTTTCTGATTTTTGCTATTTATTATTGACAAAATGAACTAGGGTATCCTGCATACCAGCAGATACCCTCTGATATCCTGATTATATTAGTTATCCATATTCTGGATTGTAGTTGCTATACACCAGTTATTGATAACTGAATGATAGGGAATAACTCTAGCTGAATATAATATGAAGAAATAAAAATTTAGGTTACTTATACGTCTTTCTATTTTAAAACAATTTATTGCTGTCGTTTTTTCTTGTTTCAACGCATTCGTATACGTTAACAATAAAGTCAGCTTTTGATATCCTCGAAAAGTCCTGGAATTTGTCAATATTTTTAGGAAAGTCCTGGAATTTGATTGAATTATCTGTGGGGACCCTGTTTATAACGGTTTTTGGGTAGAATAACATGTTGGGATATTATACTAAAATAGATATCGACCGGTTCACCTCGTAAAGAAATTTAACCTGGCTGCGGGCTTGAAACAAAAAATGTTTTAAGGATGGTCTCAAGTCTGGAGGACGAGGTTAAATTACACGTTTTTACTCTTTTTATTCCTTTTAACAACAATGCTTATTATACCAGTAGTCCGAAAAGGTGTAAGTCAAGCTAAGAAAAATTATTTTAAGCATATCTACATAGTGCCAAGGTACCATCGACACAGTTACGTTGCTTTATTTTTGACAAATTGCCAATTTTCTTCTATTCTGACCAGCACTTATCTTTCGATAAAATGTCAGTGATGGGTCACTTAATATGTCAGTGTAATGAAGCCACGATGGTGTTCAAACGACCGTGGACTGACTGAATAGGTAAACTTAAAGCTTGGCTCCTACGCTATAGTGAAACAACCTAAAAACATTAAGGATTATTATTGGGCAATTCTTTTCTGGCTAAATAAGCTTCTGATGAATAGCTTGATTTATTAAGAGCTGGGGGAGATTTGCAAATATTTTCCTTGAGGGGGGACTTTGCTTGGGGGACTAGGGATGAAGGACACTATGTATATTATTATTCCATTAATTCTTTTTACGACGAACTCTTGTTTGTTTACAGTTTCAATGACAGCATGGTTTAACAATGAAGCTTATCATACTCCTGGGATATCCGTCAACTTACTTTCAAATACATTATTACAAATGTACACCGGTGGTAATTCTGATCACTCAATTAGTACTATCAACTACCCATTGCCACCAAACAGTGAACAATTGAACCAACAGAGCAATCAGTGAGTTGTTAAATATTGATACTGAAACTGACTTTTGTTTTGGTATGTTTGGTATTCTAATTACAACCAAAGTGAAACATTTAGATATATTTGCAAGAAATCAACGATGGTTTTTGTAAATATTACAGAATCTATATTTCTTCTTGTTATAGGAATATGTCCGGTTTTCAAGTGGCATTTAATCTCTGTTTCGGAATGGCTTTTCTTGCTTCGAGTTTCATACTTTTCCTTGTTCAAGAGCGAGCATCAAAAGCCAAACATTTACAATTTGTGAGTGGAGTGGATCCAATCAGCTATTGGACGTCTGCATATCTATGGGACTTGATCAATTACCTTCTGCCTTGTGCTCTTATTCTTATTTTGTTTGTTGCGTTTCAAGAAAAAGCTTTCATAGGTAATTTTCAACTGTTTTATTTTTGTTGATGCTTGTTATTATAATTATTAAATGTAGTAAAAGTAACCAATGAAAAAACGTTTCTTTCCTTAGGCGAGCGTTTGGGATATGTTACAATGCTGTTGCTTTTATACGGATGGGCAATCATACCATTAATGTATATTTTCTCCTTCGTTTTTATGGTTCCAACCACTGCCTTCTCTCGGATGACTATCTTGAATGTGTGTACAGGTTTAGCTGCTCTTCTTGTCATATTTATCCTTGGCATTCTGAATAAAACAGACATAAGAGATGTCTTCAAGTGGATCTTCCTATTCTTACCAAATTACAATCTTGGACAAGGTATCGTCGACTTATCAACAAACTATATGCTACAAAGTGCATTTTCCACAAAAAATATTGTCAGTGTCTGTACACAGTATACATTGACAATGTTTCCAAGTTTGCCAAGGGATAAAGTGACAGAAATATGTCAACTGACAATGCAAACGTACAATGGTAGAGGAAAGATCGATGTTGGTGAATGCACATTGGATCTAGAAAAAACATTCAAAATGCCGCTTCCTTACAACGTACTTTGTGAAGCTGTTCAAAGCTTTTTGGATCAGGGAACAAAACTTTTTCAATGGAATTATGCGGCATGGGATGCACCAGGAATAGGAAGATATGTTATCTTTCTTGCTATGGAAGGCTTCCTCTTCTTTTGTATCGTTCTGATGATTGAATATGGTGTTTTTCGATTCAACTTCCGAGGAAGAAAGTCAGTGATTGTTGTGGAACCAGTAAGTGCAGATCACAGGGTTAGTATTTCTCGAAAAGATGTGGATTCTGATGTTGCTAATGAAGAAAGGAGAGTACTCCAACAACATGATACTGGTGATGTTTTGTTAATGAAAGAAGTCACTAAAGTATTTCAAGTGCAAGGTGCGTATTTTGTCAAACCAGCTATCTGACCGTAAAATCACTTAAGTTGTCAGTGACGTTTAATTTTTCTCAACTTCAGTTGAGCTAGAATCTGACAATGTGTGTCTGTGTGTCTGT